>VMOF01000001.1:40408662-40574007 GCA_011764245.1 Trialeurodes vaporariorum
TTTTTTTTTTTTTTTTTTTTTTTTTTTTTTTTTTTTTTTTTTTTTTTTTTTTTAAATTATAATACAGCAGTACAACATGGGGGTTACGTGAGAGCAAGAAAGACAGTTTGTCTTTGTTTGGAACGCTCATCACCGGATGACGTCATCACCAAGTCATCACTAAAAGAACCGTCTATTTCGAAATAAACGTCGTACTGGCCCACTAATATTACTGCACAGATTAAAAAATAACAGGTATATAATCAAATGAACCATTAAAAACTACACACTCAAGGCTCAAGAGATCCATCGAAACTTTGTTTTCTTTTTGTTTTTTTTTGTTTAAATCGGAAAAAACAGACCTTAAAAACATTATAACCTTGCCAAAACGCGAACTGAAACGAAAACAACTCAAATCGCCAACTTAAAAATGAAAAAATATGCAACCATATTCTTGGTTCGTTGGTAAGTAGTATTCTTGGATGGATCACTTGCACATTTAAAGTAAACAACGCATTTACAACAGGAAGCCAATTATTTACTTAACTCAGTAATATTTGACAGTTTATTATTAATAAGAAAAATATAACCACCGTCTCAACTTATCAATATTAACCCTAATGTCCCTAATCATTTAGTTTCTTTATAAATTCTCGAAACCTAGCTCAAATTTGCAGGGTTATATTCGAGGTATCGAATCAATGCACCGATCTCATCAAGTCATCACTCGTTGATTGTACTATTCTGTAAATTTGCGTATGAAACATATGATAAATATCGAAGCTCTATACATCACGAAGCGATACAGCAACCGCGTCAAGCCATCATCAATCGAAGACTGTACAGTGCTGTCGTATATTTAACATAAAAGATACAAATTTTTTATTAAGTCTGAAGTGACTGTTTATTTCTCGACACAGCTAGCAGCACTGTGACTGTCCTATTGAGTATACCTACGAAAATACATGGATAAAAAGTCGAAGCTATACATCGATATCATTAAGTCGCTATTAAAATGCGTCTACCCGAACGGTTCCTCCCGCGAGTAAAACATATGATGAACATCGCCATGGTAACGTCAAATCGTGCGATCGAATTAAAAAAAAAAATTGTCAGAGCATCACGTTTCTCGCTCACACGCGTACAAAATCGTATGCTCTTCCGCACGTATGCATTTAAAAAAGGACTACAAAATCTCGCTTCTCTCTCTCACCCTTGCAAAACGAACTGATTCGCATCCTTTTCGCACTCGCACAACTTTTTGAGAGAAAAGTTTTTAGCATTTTAAAAAGGGACGCGGGGCCCGTAAGGAAAAACTTATAATTTTCCCGAAGCATTGGAGCCGATCCCGATCGAACGGTACCAGGCCCCTCCCGAACGGTGCAACGGTTCTCCGGGAACTTAGCTTTATTCTTACAAATATAATATAAGATGTAATGATTTTAAATTTAATATTATATAAATAAATTAGTAGTAGTTAATAAAGTTGGTAATTTATAGAAACAGATATAGCAACAAGTTTCAGGTAGACTATACTCGCATAATGCTCATCGTAATGAATTTAATCATTGCGTGTGACCGACCGCGATCCTAGCAATAACGTAAGGCGTTGCATCGTCAGCGCGTGCTATCAAAGTCTGAAAGATTGTTGTCACGTCTGTTAAAAGCGCCTTCAAAATACCGATGCGGCTGTCCCGCAATGCTTCACTAGAGCTCACTAATCGGAAAAAACGTGGATTATAGTGGGATTCCGCAGGACATTGCACCTAAATCATCGTGCAGGGACCAAATAATGTTACGGCTTCTTGACGGTCCTCCGAAAGACGTTGGATGGTGCGCACGTAAGTATGATTGCGTGTAGTTTATACCCCCCGTAGGCCGTAAGTGCTCACCGATCATCTGCGTGCGGGACCGTGAGGACGTAACATTATTTGGTCCCAGGTTTGTGTAGACCGCAAGGTTATAGATTAAAGAAGTTGTTAAATTTTAAGTAATGGAGGATAAAAAGTTTCCATTAAAATCAATGAGCAAACAGGGAAACATTGGAATATTTCAAATATAAGTAAATGTTTGAAATTGATTATTTGCCAAAAACATTCTGGAACCAGCACTGGCGCAACCAGGATATCTTCCATCTCTCTCATTTCCCATTTGAATGTATGAGTAGAAAAAGGACAGAAGGAGGAGGTTTTATCCCCTTGTCCATCCTTGTCTAACATACGTTTCTTAATGGAGAAAAGAGAGAGATGAAGAAACTCTCGGTGCGCTACTGGGAACCAGCCTACTGTACAATTAACTCCTTGAGGGGGTCTGGGAGTCTCCCCCAAAATATTAAAGGGGGTCTGGGGGTTCCCCCAGAAAATATAAGGTCTGGGTGCCCTTAGATTAAGTTTGATGTGAGAGAGTGTTCGTGGGGTATTCCCTACAGTTTGTTTTTAGTGCAGTCACCCTGTATAAAGCATCGTCGATCTCGAGGTTTCATAAAGCAACTAAAGAAATGGAACCGAAAAGGAAGAAAATAGGTCTCTCAAAAATGTACGCCAATCCCGCATTAAATCCTCGTCTTTTCCTCCGATCTTGACGTTTTTGAAACAACTTAAAACATATTGACAAATCAGAATGGGCCATAAATTGTATCGGGGGCTCATCCCATTCAATCCGAACATATTCGATGAAGGAAGTTCGTTTGTTGGAAATCGTTTTTTGACATCCTCAAAACGATATAGGTACCCGTATAATAAGTACGTGCGAATGCAACGTTCGCAGTGCCAAAAGAGAGTTCAGGAGCCAAAACTTCGGCCAAAGTGATATATTTCATTTTCCCCTCAATCCCGAAACCGGTTCTTCCATTTCAAATTTGCAGCTATAAATTTTCGATGCATGCAATTTAAATTAAACCACAGCTGTTATTTTGTAAAGATTTATGGGAAGTATACGTTCTGTCCCTTCTTTCCTCCCCTTCCCTCCTTCCATTTCTCTCTTCCTCTCTCTCCCCCCTCTCTCTCTCTCCTTCTCTCTCTCTCTCTCTCTCTCTCTCTCTCTCTCTCTCTCTCTCTCTCTCTCTCTCTCTCTCACTCTATCTCTTTGCCAATCTTTTTCAAAACAGTATAAGGATTCGAATTAATAGTTTTAACTGTTTTTCGTTTCTTCTTTTTGACCAGTGCGGTTTTTTTGCGTACGTTTATCAATCAGTTCTATGCTAAAGCTCATTGTATTCGAGATGAGGGTTTCATTCGACTTAATCGAAAAAAAATCGATACTTTTACAGGTATTAAATCAAAACTTCAACATTTCTAGTTTGTTAGTACTTATTGGATACGATACATTATCAGTTGCAGGTCTTGTCAGGGGGGACAAAACAATTTGATGACTTTTTTTTTTTTTTTTTTTTTGCTCCTCATGCACGTGGACCATGAAATTTGAAATTCTGACGGTCTCTGATGCTGACTCTAATGTCCGTATTTACGCACTATTTGGGAACATTTTGGGAAAAATTACATCTTGTTTACAACTTTTCAAGAAAGTTGAAACTGTTTTAAGCTGCGTAGTCAAAAAATATTGCAACCTTTTTTTTTTTTTCTGTGTGAGCCAAAATGTCGGTACGTGCCAAACCACAACAGGGTTTTTATGGCCATCTGACTGGAAACAAAAGTACCAATTAAATAGAAATCGACAGATGCTCACGAAAGTCAATTTTAGTGGATAGAGTCGCATTGTATCTTATGAGAAAGCGTAACCTTTAAACGTTATTTCCCCCTTTCCTTCAGCTTAAAAACAAAAATGAGTTTTTTTTGACACTCATCGTTCTTCCTCCGGACTTTCTCCAAATGTCATAGCATTCTTGCAATGACTAAAACGCAACGCTGTATCTAAACAGCTAACTTGATTTTCCGTGAATGTAGATCAAATTGCTGAATTTATTGCATTTCTAATTTTCGCGCGCGATGCAATACAACGTATTATTTATCGTCAATCTTCATTAATTCTCAACAAAGAGGCCGCGGCGCGGCGCGGCGTGGTACGCGCGCAGCCCAGGCGTCTTCGTGTTGGTATTACTGCATTAAGACGCGCTCAGTACTCAGCAAATTATACACATTACATCATTCCCGAGAGACGCGTATAAAATGTATCCACAGCTCATTTCCACCATATCCCGGAGGATTAATCCTCGAAGTTGTCTTTTGCGGTTTCACGTTGACTTTTGAAAATATGGGTACTGTTGGGTACTTTTGCTACAACACGGAAAAAAAGACTGGTAGAATCTACGCTGATTCTATCTGCGCTGATTTTGGAGTCAGCTACCGCAAGTATGGTAATTTTCACCAGATTATAGTAAAATGTACCAACATATTACCTTATTTACCTCAGTTGCCTTTACCATATTATGGTGAAATTTACCGTATTTGCTGGCAGACGCCAAAATCAGCCATGCGCATGGTAAATTCTACCAGCCTCTTTTGCCGAGAATAATATAGAGCCTTGATGCGCACACGGCACAGTTAAAAAAATTCAAAAATCAACCATTGACTCAGGAAATTATCTTCAATTTCAAACAGCCCGCGCTACGCTATATAGACATTATTTACATGGGCATACTACTGCATGGCCGGAACCACCATGAATATGTAAACGACATTGTAATCACAAAAAAATAGAATTTCCTTTTAAATATATACAATAATGGCTGCATTTCCTGTCTGGTATTTTCTGGCTTATCTAAGATTACAAAATAATACAAGAATTGAATGCATCTATAAACGAAACATTTAAATGTTTGTAAGTTATTTTGATGTTTACATAAACGTGGTGGTTCCGTCTATCGAGGGAGTGAAACAGTAGAACATCTCGTAGAAATGAGAAGAATTGACCCAACATTGAGCCTCTGAAGAATGTTTTTACGATCGAGAAATTAATGTAATATTATCGGCTCCATACGCAATTTGCATATTATCATGCTTCTAAATGGTACTAAGTCATATGGAAAAAGTTTATTTTTTGGTATTTTTAATGAATTTAAAAAAAAGAAGTAGTTATCACATTTAGTTCAATGCATTTCCGAAAATCAGTGGCGTAGCCAGGAATTTTTCTATGGGGGGGGGGGGGGGTCCGGGGTCCGGAAATTGTCATGGGGGGGTCCAAAGATACTAATTTGGTAAAATTTGTCTGAAAATGCAAAAAATGACCTTTTTTTAGGACAAATTTTGGTGTCATGGGGGGGGGGGTCCAGATCCCCTGGAGTCTGGACCCCCCTTGGCTGCGCCACTGCCGAAAATCTTTGTATATACTGTTTCTATGCCCCGTTTGAGACAGCCCATGTCGCTGTGTATATACCTATAATATGAGATTTGTGCAGTCTGTATTATGATTTAACTCATATGGTTATTGTTTAAGTCAATAATTTATCGCAAACATTTCATTTTTGTGGCTTCAATCGTTCACAAATTGCCATGAAGAAAACAACTTTATGAAACATTCTGTAGACAATTGAGGCAACTTTTAGCCCTTCTAGAAGGCTTTTCATTAAAAAATACACGCAAAACCGTCCTGAACCGTGATTTTGCGTAGACAAGGAGCTTCCAAATGGTGCCAAGTCTTAGGAAAAAATAGTTTTTTTTTAATATTTTATATTACTTTTTTGTTAAAAAAAGCAATTTCCCAGTTTAGTTCAATATATTTCCAAAAATCTTAGCACAAACTGTCAATCAGGCTGCCTACCAACCGACTACAGGAAAGCAGAGGTTATGTCCAGTCTATACAGTATCATAATACGTCTTTGTTATAATTAGTGGAGTTCAGAATCCGAAAGTTTGCCGAGCGCTCTTATATACAAAGATTACAAAAGTACCATAAAACACGAGCGTCGTAAATGTCTGGCCGACTGCAGTGACTGCTGCAGCCTCGCTTACGTTAGAGGTTAGAATTATACGATGACGTTACGCCAAAGTTTATCTCATTAAATTTTCAGATTTTAAAGTAGATAAGGAAGAAAGCAAGGAATGATTATTTTTTCTTCCTTTCTCGCGGAAGAAAAAAGGTGAGAGAAGTGTGAGTTAAAAATACGAGATAAAATAATTGTTTTTAACCTAAAGGGTTCGCTCAATTTTGCAGCGGGCTGTAAAGCCAGTGCTGTCGGGTTTCGCGGGAAATTAAAACATTTTAAAAGTAAGGAATCGAGGATTATTCGGCATTTTGGCAACTCTGCAGTATACTTAGGAGACTCATTTTTAAAAAACGCGCGCGGGGTCAGATTAGGAAGCTAAAATTGTAGTATAGTTGCAGTGCAATTAAATTGGAAAACATCCTTTGTGGGGAAGCGCCGTTAACGTGGAAAAGCACTGAAAGTAGAAAATTGAAAAGAGTCTTAGAGAAAAAAAAGCTGTTTAAGTTGAAGGGTGGGGAGCAGGTAAAAAAAAGCAGTGGGCAGAAAGTAAAGATTAACTGGCCAAAATTAAATGCTCTAAAATCAGAGACAAATAACTCAGGTCCCCCACTTGTGGGGGGGGGGGGTGGTACTCCATTACCGGGGCCCCGAAAAACGAAGTGGGGGCCCTGCAGAGACACATCACATTCTATATACTTCCCGTGTTTTGAAAGTGAGGCAGTAGAATGGGTTCATTTTTGTTCAGGGACTCAACAAAATAACAGGTAATTCCACCACCTGATTGGTGAGTGGTGAGTTAGTGCTCTAATCGAAACCTACCTGAAATTTTACTTCGAAGTCAAAAATTCAATTAATCAAGGCCCACAAAATGGAAATAATCAATCAGAAACCGTTAATCTTAAAAAAAAAAAAAAAAAAAATACAAACCCCCTCCCCCCAAAAAAATAAAAAAAAAAACAAAATACAAAAAACAAAAACGGAAATTTATATCAAGAAGAAAACTTAATCTATGTTCATCACTGAACAGGCGACTGTTGGCTGTTGGTTTGATGAGTCCTACGAGCTTGCGACTATGGGACATCTGTCACAAGCTTTTGTGTTCGGTATCTATTTGTCTCTGGTTAAAACTGCTTGAAATTACCCCTCATAAGTTTTATAGCTATTTTCTAAGAACAATGTTGCATTATTTAGCTGAAATTGATTTTTTGAAGCGATTTAAATGTGTTAAATTTGTCCTGACAATAATCAATAAAAAATGTAATTTTGGATGTATGAATCATACTGGAATTTCCCAACTAAATCGGTAATTTTACCCCAATGTGCGTCAAGGGGGAGGGGGATGTAAGAACCAAGAAATCGAGGAGGGAAACCGTTTATGATAATACACCGAATGAAGACGCAGCAGGAAAAAAAATTGAGGAGGGGGAAGAGAGTTTAGATGGTGGAGAGGGGGGTTTGAGGAGTCATGCTATGGCATAACGGATAGAATATATTAAGTTTAATCGCTGCGAACAAATTAGTTTTAAGTCTGTTGGGGCTGAAATTATTTATGTGTTTACATAAGCTTTAGGAATAATTTACCTTAGCGTAGGTAAGTGTAAAAAATTGCTCCTTGTGTTTGGTGGAAAGAGTCTGGTGTGGTAGAGGAGCAGAGGGATATCCCGTGCTTAATGAATTTCGTA
Organism: Trialeurodes vaporariorum; assembly: GCA_011764245.1. Classification (NCBI taxonomy): domain Eukaryota; kingdom Metazoa; phylum Arthropoda; class Insecta; order Hemiptera; family Aleyrodidae; genus Trialeurodes; species Trialeurodes vaporariorum. The sequence goes on from VMOF01000001.1 coordinate 40,416,205, forward strand.
CAACCTCATTTCGTCGACTGAAGGGACTGAAAACACTGGAGGTCTGGAGGACCCGCCGACCGTATTGCGCGAATCTTCTATGCTGCATTTAAAATGACAAATAATCCTCGGTGTAAGAGCGAACTGATAGTCTTACTGCTCCTTCCTTGAACTCTCATCAAAGGTTAAGCTTTATAAGGTTTACTCTGGAGAGGGTTTTTAATTTCACTTCCCACCCTTCTCGCTTCCAGTTTTTCATGCTCTTTTTTGATAAAAGGACGAAACATTGAGTAAGACTCGATGCTGGTGGACTTTTTTCAGCACGACAAGCGTTTAGAGTCTCTACAGAAGTATTTAGCGCCTACTATTAACATGCAATTGCAAACGACAAACACAAGTGTATACCGCTTCAAAATCTCGATTTAGCATCCAATAATGAACGAACTATTGATTTCTTTTATGTAACTTGATTCTTATAGTCCTTCTTAGTCTCCTGCCAGGTTAAGACGACAAAACAATGTTCGCTCGGTCAAATTAAGTGAGAAGTTATAAATATTCCTGTACCACGGTGCTGATTTTGCACACACAATAGATTAAAGGTGCTCCGGGAAACATTAATTTTCAAATATATGAACAGTTTGGAGTCGCAATCATTGTGAGTAAAAAACCTGAAATTGTGTGAAGCAGAATCTATAGTCTTCGAAACGAATAAATACTCAGGCCTGGTACTAACATATAGCCGTGGTCAGGAATTAATTTTTCTCTCTCTTTCTCCATTTGACTGCATCATGTGTTAGAAAAAGACAGAAACAAGGGCTGAACTCACGGGACAGCCCCTATCTCCATCCCTTTCTAACACATGCAGTCAAATGTGGAAAGAAGAGAGAGGCAGATTAATTCCTGACTACGGCTATGGGTACTGAAAGGGTTAAAGGGTTAACTCACTACATCCACGGGGACTTTACTTTACATAGTAGACTATATTTGATGACTCCACAGTCCACATGTCTGTCATCAACTCAATTTCGTTAAAAAAAAAAAAAAAAAAAAATGACACTTGCGAAAGCACTTCGGATGGCGGCGCGGACCACCCACCAAGTTTTCTATTTCATCGATGATACGCCAACCTCCTCCCCCCTGGCTTAGAAAACAGAGCAATCGAATCCATGTAAGTACGCCAGTACGGTGTATATACATATAGACTGATGCGTTGCCAGAACCCGATTCACATCAACGTAGGAGAAGGATACTGTCGCGGAAAAATTCAGCATAAAACTTTAGGTTTGCTCTTCCTGACAACTTTTAGCTCCTTTAAACAACGCCAATTCCAATGGATGAGCACACCTCATTTTTCAAGAGACTTGTTCAAAAAGAAGAAGAGAGTCTCTCTACGGTCTCCACCACTCATGAAAGCCGTAGCGAGGAATTAATCTTTTTCCTCTGTTTTCCCATTTGACTACGCACGCGTTTAGAAAAGGACAGAAACAAGGGTTGAAAATCACATGATAGCACCACTATCCATCGGTTCCTAACGTATGCCTTTCAATGGGCAAAGAGAGAGAAAGACTATTCATTTACCGATTCCTTTTTAAAAAAGCGTCGCTTGTTTAGACGGAATATTTATTCCGAGCATCAAATTTGCACGCAAACTGCATCTCCCTCCAGTGAGATCGTGATCGTAAACGTCCGAACGGGAAAATCGTAAAATCGACAATTTAAGCGACTTGACCGCGGTGAATCAAGTCTCTGGGCAGGATTTTGAAGCGACCAATTAAAACGGAGTCTCGTTTCATGACAAAGTAGAGCATTAGCGGAGAGCAATGCCACCATCATCACTCGCACGGCGCGAAGTTAACACAGGGTGTCAAGAAAATAAAATTGCTAAGGAAAAAGGGCCTCTAGAGTCCCTACCAAAGAGTAAACAAGAGTCGAAATTGCACTGAGAGCTAGCGTATGCAGGTCAAGGCTGATAAGAGTCGGCTTCTCATTCGGCTAGAAATGGAGGGAAATGTGTGGGTCCAGACTTTTTGGCCTGATGGAAAGTAACACGGGGTTTTCGTTCCGGCTCTTTTATTTCGAAACCTATGCAAAATTGACGCGTCGCAATAATACGAGTAGATTCAGCAGAATTTCTCAACAAATTGATAGGTCTTAAGTGCAACTTTATTGAAAATTTGAAAAGACTGTCTCAGTTGAAAAGTACACATAATAGTGAGTTACTCAAACCCTCGCCAAGCATGAAAACAAATTGTTACTCGCACTTTCCAATTGAGACAGTCTTGTCGAATTTTCAATAAACTGGCACTTATAAATCAATTTGTTCAGAAAAGTCTGCTAAATCGACTCGTATTAGCTGCGACGCGTCAATTTTGCACAGGTTTCGAGATAAACGCCCGGAACGAAAACCCCGTGTTAATTTCCATAAGGCGAAACAAAATTTGGACCCGCGCTTACAGCCAATCAGAGGCCAGCCCGCGTTCCCGATCCCTTATCTGAGTTGACCACGTTGGCATTCTATTCAATTGCGACTCTTTTTACTTGTTGGTCCCTATACATACTATGAGAGTTGCGCGATCCGTTTCTGATTGGCTCTCACAAAAGTTAAAAAAAAACACGCGCGCATGTGTAGTTTTGTGTTTCTTCGCCATGCGCTGAAACCGACCCAATTAGAAAGGAGAAAGAAAAAAACTAATCTTACAATTTTATTTTTTACGACTCATTGTTAAGTCGAATATTGAAAACATCTTGGAACACGAAAAAATGGAAAAGAAGGGCCTTCTGGACCATTAAACAGATTCTGCACTCCGTTTAATCAACAAAAGTAAAACTAATTCAAGCCTAGTAACAGTGTTTTTTATTTCGTTTTTCGTTTTACAATTTTTTTTCTTCTTTTTTCATTCATTAAAGTATTTTTTTTTCAACATCAGATTTCCTGGAGGGGGGGGGGGGAGGCTGGCCACCCTTGGCCCTGTATTAGCTATGCCAACGACCGCATGGCACACTGGGGGGAAAAAAAACGGAAAAGTACGGGCAAATATGATACACCGGCAAAATCCGGGTGTGACACCCGGAACTTCCGGGAGTCATGCCCGGATTTTGTCGTTGTTCCATAATTGCCCGGAACGTCCGAGTCTCTGGACCGTACTTTTTTTCAGCGCAGGTTCACTTTTTAACTAACATAGGACAGAAAACCATCCGCAAAATTGCAGCTCAGCATTGCTTCTAAATGAACAGTGAACTATACTTTCCGAAACACACTGTACCTACTTAACGCAACAGTGAAAAAAGATGAATAAAAAAAAAATTCAAACGAAATTGATCATGTGTTAAGTTTCATTTAAATTCTAGTTGAATCTCGCTCATACTTCATTGCGCTCAAATAAAAGTAAACAATTTTCCCTCTCTCGGTAGCTAATTTATTCCATTCATCAAGCGTGTCAAGACTGCAATTTATTTAAGTAATTTTAATTTACGGCCAGAAAAGGTATTTTTTTTCCTCCTCAAAGAAGGTGCATCGCCCATCATTAAAGAAAATAATAAGAAGAAAGGGGGAGAAAAAAATACCGATAATTGTCTTAATGAGGCAGGTTCCGAGTTTCAATTGCAATCATTATCATAAATGTCAGAAAAGAATCGAGAATTTTCTAAATTCTCTCTCTCTCTCTCTCTCTCTCCTCTCTCTCTCTCTCTCTCTAAGTTACTTATGAATCATTTACGTTTTTCGCAGTTTTTGTTCAAAAATTCACAAATGACCAAATTTTATTTTTCCTCTTTCCTTAGTTCTTGTTTTCTAAATAAAATACTCAGTTTTGATACGTTTACTATATAGGTTACCCATGGGCGTAGCTACTATGGGGCCAGGGGGGCCACCCCCACCCCCACCCCCCCCCCCCCCATAGAAAATCTGATGTTGCAAAAACAAAAATGCAGTAATAATTGAAATAAAAAAAATATTGTAAAAACCTGTCATAATGACGATGAGTACTCTAAAAAATCACCAAATTCACTCCCAGAATCGGGCTTAATGGCGGAGAGATGCAGGTATCATAGGAGATTCCTATCTAAATTGAGACATATCTCTGTGTTTCCTGAGAGAAAGCGACAAATTAGACAGGAATCTCCTATGATGCATGCGTTTAACCACCTCGCGGACTTGACGTTTTAGCAGTTATGTGAGATTATTACTAAATTTTAGAGTTTCTGAGTGCAATTTTCGTGATTTTCGCTGGTTTTTATACCTGAATGTACTATTCACTATTCATTTGCCCACAGCAAAAAGTTTGGAAAAGCCCCATTGAGAGTGCGTTTGGGTACACGCACCCGTGGAGAGGTGGGGGAGAGCATATCTGGTTGCGTGTGTTAACTAGTAGATTAGACCGCTAGATTGCGTTAGCATTACCTTAAACTGTTGCGCGGCAACGAACAATAAAATTAGAAATATGAAATTAAAATAAGTCGGTCGAATTAGCGGGTCAAAATAGGGGAGTCTCATCTAATCGTTGCTCATTTTCATTGTGAGAAAGGTGAATCATCATAGAGAAAGCTGCGATTAGCAGGACTAGGACTCCCCCATTGTCAAAATTTAATACAACTATCCAGGTGAACTTGTTTCTGTCATGTGTCAGCTTCTTCATCGTGCAAATCATTAATTTTTTTTTCTTTTTGTTTTTTCATGAAGTTCTGTGTCCAGATAGGTATAGTCTCTCCAAAGACTTTCACAAATTCATTTAAAAACAATTTCAAGCGGATCCGTCACAACTTTTTTTTTTTTTTTTTTTTTTTTTTTTTTTTTTTTTTTTTTTTTTAAACTATTTATACATATAAGCTTTTTTAAGGTTAAAATATTAGATGTAAGCAAACTGAGCTTGCGTGAAAATGTGCATGAGAGATTTATATTTTGGCTGCCTTCACCCATGATGTAATCAAAACCATGTCCCAGAAAACCTCTGCATAAGTGCATAGTAATAGCTCGTTGGCATGAATCGATTCAATGGGGTTCTTGCAAACTTTTGCTACAGGGGATTGAAGAGTTGATTCTTGCATAAAAATCTGTGAAAATTATTACAATAAGTACACTAAAAATTACTAAATTCACTCTCATAATCGGGTTCAATGGCGAGGAGACGCATAGGTATCATGGGAGACTCCTGTCTAAATTGAGACATATCTCTGTGTTTCCGTTGATAAAGTGAGAAATTAGACAGGAATCGCCCATGATATCTGCGTTGCACCGCCATTGCGATCTTATACCGTTATAGCAGTTTTGTGAGTTTATTATTGAATTTTAGAATTTTTTAATTTGATTTTTGTGATTTTCACATTATATTGGAATATTCATTTGCTGACAGCAAAAGTTTGCAAGAGCCCCATTATTGTGTTTCATACAAGAATGCGACTCTTCGAATCAATTTTATTCCAGCTCTAAACAGCAATGACTGCGCTTCTTATGGTTGGGATTGGAATAAAGTCTTGATAATAATAATTATCGGCTTACATGTCGAAACAGAGGAGTTAATTCCTCTTTTTAACCAATTAATTCGATCCGCACGCTTCAAGAGATCAATCGAATTTTCCTGCTTGCCGACAAATCGCAATGCAGCAATCGCAAATCATAAAATCAATACTTGCATCACTAATGAAAACACGATTTTGAGGAAAAAAGAGCAGAGGTTGAAGAAAAAAATTAGAACATAATCTCACGGAATTTTACTCCTTTTTTTGGGAGGAGACGCGGTCAATTGAATAATTGAAATTAATGTTCCACGGTTATTTCTCCTTCTCAGACAGGCATTTTTGGTAGGATTTAAGAGGCGCGATGCGACATAACAGTCTGCGAATGACACGTTAATTATAAGTATTGGTTGATGCAGAGAGGGATGAGGGAATGTTTGAATAAGTAATTCAGACGTATAATTCTCTTCTCAATTTTACGACGAAACATGTTGTTTGAAAATTGCTTGTTTGACTTAATCCGTGTCTTCATGCTCGCGATAATGCATCATCAAGAACCAAGAATAATCAAAATTGTTTGGTAACGCATTGAAAGCAATAGCTAGGGCTTGCAAACTTTTGCTATGAGCAAATAAATTGTGCAGTCTGATGTAATGATCAGCGGAAATCCCGAAAATCACACCGAAAAAGCCTAAAATTCAGTAATAAACACACAAAACTGCTTTAACGGCAAGATCGTAATGGCGTTTCAACGCAGGTATCATGGGAGATTCCTGTCTAATCTGTCACTTTCTCTACGGAAACACAGAGAAATGTCTCATTTTAGATAGGAGTCTCCCATGATACCTGAATTACCTGCGTCTTTCCGCCACTAAGCCCGATTCTGAGAGAGAAATTCGTAATTTTTCAGTGTACTCATCGTCATTTTTACACGTTTTTATGCAAGAACCAACACTTCAATCCCCCGTAGCAAAATTTTGCAAGGGCCTCATTGGCTCAATGTTGTATCATCCCAAAGGCATCGCTAAATATACGGCTGAATTTTATCGAGTCCAGAGCCGCTATTTTGCGTAAACTGAATGGCATTTTTCTATTCTCTGATGATTCCACCGGTTGAGAATAATTACAGTTCAGTTCTGTGTATGACTGTAATGCACGAAAATACTCGCATCTGTAATTTTTCTCAACCGGAGGAGTCGTCGATGACTTTAAAAAAAAAAAAAACTTGCGGATTATTTTAATAACTAAACGGCGATTGCACCGATTCAGAAAAGATTATAGATAAGAGTATTTTCGTTCAGTACAGTAGACATACACTGAAGTGAGCTATGTAATCTTTTCTCAACCGATGAAATCATCACACGGAGAAAAAATTTCTGATTGAAATTCTGGAACGTAGGAAGAAATTGAGGTAAAAAGAAATTCCCTTTAAAATAATAAGAATTCTTATTGATTCAACCAGAATTATCATTGGTTCAATTGAACGTTCTGATGATTCAGAAGAATCATGAGAAAGAATCGTTGATTCAGTAAGAATTCTGGTTGAATTAATAAGAACTCTTATTATTTTAAATCTAATTTCTTTTTACCCCAATTTCTTTCTACGTTCCGTAATTTCAATCGGAAATTTTTCTCCGTGCAGTGAATGGAACAATTCTACTAATTATACGCAAAACGGCAGCTCTGAACCCCTGAGCATTCGTGGGTGATCAATTAGAAATAAAAATATGATTCTACATGGCAACTGCGCACTCTTCGTAATAATTTTGGTGAGAGAAAAGCTGTGCGAGATGTGCGATCGTCATGTGTAATCGAGCAGTAGAAAGAATGGGAGATGAATCGGCACAAATTTCAGATGTTTTTGAAACACTTCGCGCGAGCTTGAAAAACACTCACACGCCTGCCTGGTTTCAATCGTGTTGGGTTGGAGAGTCCCGGGAGTCGGCGGCCAGCCACAGTCCCTCAGTCCCTTGCCCTTCGACGGACCCCCCCCCCCCCCGGGCCGTCCCCCCCCCCATTCACCCGCAAGTCTGCGAGTCATACATTTCAGTTAGCCACTATTAACACATCAACCGCTCAACGCGTTTCAATCATAGTTGCCGATGCCTTTGGCCAGTGGCGGCTCGCACTAGCGGATCCAAAAAAATTGGTCTTTTCCAGATTTGAAAGAAATGTTTTAAAACATTTTGAAAATCTTGCCGAAAAGTTTTCGGTAACCTTTTGTAAATATTTAAAAAAAAAACATTTTAAAAAACATGAATGGTTAATGCCAATTAGTTGTCAAAATATGTTTGAAAATATTTTAAAAATATTTTCTAAAGGCAAAAATATTTTTAAAATGTTTTAAAATGTTTTTGTTAAAGTGTTTCAAAAAGGTTTTGGGTGAAAATGTGAAACCTTTTTGAAACAATTTAACAAAAAACATTTTAATTAAAATATTTTAAAAACATTTTAAAAATACGTTTGTATTTTGAAAACATTTTTAAAATATTTTTGTTAAAACTTTTTGAAATGTTTTTATTTAAATGTTTTTAAAATATTGTCAATGTTTTAAAAATATTTTTTAAAATATTTCTTCATACCTGGGTTCCCTCTCTTTTCCCATTAGAACGCCAGTGTAAGAAAAGGATAGAAGAGAGGGAACAACAATCTGGCAACAGTGCAAGAGGTTTTTTTTTTTTTTTTTTTTTGGTCTCCACCACACTGATTTAAATGAGAGCTTAAAACACCCTCTCCAATGTACTAACCCTGCCTGAACGCTTTCGAATATGTATCTCCGGCCTTATGAATGACTGACTTCCTCGTCGCTTCTTGAAATAATGTATCTTAATAGACAAGTATCAAAGGAATTCATGAGACTATGACTATCGATCACACAAACACACACAAATGTACACCATCACAGACTCAAACTTCCACTGTCAGTCAATCTCACATCAGAAAAGACCCATAATGTTTATTGTTTGTTTGTTCCACGCTGGTGAGGTAGATATACTCATACAACTATCTATGAGTGAGACCGTTCAAAATATACTTACCTAGTTTTCTCGTCATTTGAGACGCTACTAGTGATGTACCTATTTGGTTTATAGATATAGCAGGTAAAATCTAGAAGTGATTTAATTTTAATCTATTGATACACGGAAAAAAAACTACGGCGAAAATAACCATACGGATAGCTGATTTTGGTACCTGCTAGATGTTATGGTAATTTTAACCAGAAGTATACTATGTTTTGACTAGGTATACTAGGTGATGTTACCTGGTTGCATATCGAATTTACTCAAAGTATCGGTAAATATACCATACTTCTGGTCAAGTTTACCATAACATCTAGCAGGTGCCAAAATCAGGTATCCGTATGGTTATTTTCACTAATCTTTTTTTCCGTGTATTTTCCTCGGAAAAGAGACCCCTTAAATAGGGGAAAATACGCAAATATTAGCTGATAGACATCAGATGAAAATAGATAGGTTATTTTTTTTTTTTATTTTTGTTTTCTATATAGTTAGATTTTTATAATAGAAATTAAATTTCGATGTTAACTTGCAACAGAGTAGTAAACTATTTCTTTGAAATACGGCTTGAATAAAATAAAAAGCACGAATGATACTGACTGTAGTTCATGATGGAAACACGCAGCTTAAGCGGCGACAAATACAAATGTGATATCACCGATCTTCGATGATAATAGGTATTTCACATGAAATGAAAAGCATTGATAATAGTGTAAATTTACGATAGTTAGATGTAGTTCTACTCGGGGAAAAAAGGGGCTGAATTTAACTCTTTTTTAGTTCAAAGAATGGACACCACTGAAAAATTGTTAGTTTGACTGTTTAAATTAGTAAAATTATCATGGCTCGGAGGCAGTTTAACTATATTTTAAGCAGTCAAACTAACAGTTCATAAGCGGTGTCCATACTTTGAGCTAAGAAAGTAAAAAGAGTTAAATTCAGCACGTTTTTTTCAGTGTAACTCATAATAAATACAATAATTATGATGACAACGACCAGTAAGGTCATGTGGGAGGGGGGGGGGCAACTGCTCTCCCAAGGGTCAGCCGAAAATGAATAAGTGATGGCTCTTTTTTTTAGGAGAAGAAAAAAGTGTGGAACTAAAATTTGGTGGTCATTAACGAGTTTTGTTGGAATTTAGGGTCGTAAATATAGGATATGCAGGACTGTAGAGTGTCTAAAATAATATTGATAATATTAAAAAAAAAAAGCATCACATTTTTAACCCCCCCCCCCCCCCCCCCCGCCACCAAGCCGAACCCGAGATGACGCCACTGATAACGACCTTCGATGAATGGTCGATCAATATTTGCTACCCACAAATTGTTGGAGTCTGATTTAGTTTCTACGTTTGAAAAAACAAACCTAATTCCTAAATACAAGTTATGCAAGTACACATTTTCCTCTGATAGAGGTGATGAGAAAAAGCCTCCCAAAATGAATCAGTCAATGAGAGGTTGGCTACCTACCTACTTGGCTCAACCCTCGTCGTATGTGTACTTACGAGAACTCCTTGGATGAAGTGACCAATCACCGCAACAACAATGTGTGCCCGCACTCACATGTGTGCGGTTCATAGAGTAACCGTCAAGCGCCAGTCCGCCGCTCAGTGAAAGAGGAAAGCTGTTTCTCGCGATGACCTCAAAGATTACTTATACATACAGATATGGCATTAGCCATCTCGCCCGTGTTAAGTGAAAAATGGATAAAACGCCGGCCGTGATACAACCGGGCATACAGAGGGGATCATAAAGATTACAGAATTCTGGTTCGAAAAGATTACGTTTCCCACTTTTCCTGTGTTTGTTTGCGGAACTAAAACAAACACGGATCGTGAACAGTGGAACGTGGAACACGGAACAGTTTTGTAACAGACAAACATGGAAAATGTAATCTTTTCTCTGTAATCTTTATCCCCTCTGTATGCCCGGTTGTATCACGGCCGGAGTCAACTTAACAAAATTCGGGCTAGTGTCATATCTGTATGTATAAGTAATCTTTGGGTGACCTCGAAACCGATTTCGTCCCAGAGGCAAAGAGAGACAGAGCACTATAACGGCTGAAGGGGCTGAAGCAGAGTCTCATTTTACCAGTGGCCAAGTGTATACTTTGTCACAAGTTACAGTACGTCTAATTTAACCTCATGAAAAATATCGAACTATGGGTGTTCGGTGAACTTCTTCGCATTCGACTTTTTACGTGGGTGAAAGGCAACGAGCTATAGCGGTAGAGGGTTCCATACATGTTTTGAGCCCTATCTCAAAGTGCGGCAGCATGGGCGATCTGGTTATGGTTTGTTTGTCTCACATTTTTTAACCTTAAATTGAAAATAGTAATTAATCCAGTGGAAAGTGATTTAAACAAAAGGTCGAAAGTCCAAGTGCTTAAAAGTGGCTAGCTGGACATAGAATTCTATTACAACTATACCCAGCTGAGAAAATTATGCATATTTCTGTTATGTGCCAGTTTCTTTATCTTGAAAATCCTTCCAGACGGAACAATTATATCGATTTCTGTGTCCAGGTAGCCACTCTAAAACACTTGCACTTTCGTTTAAAACCAATTTCAAATGTATTTGTGACATTTTTTTTTTAACCTTTAAAAAGGTTAAAAAATTGAGGCAAACAAACCGAACCTGTATGATAAACGTCCATAAGAGATCTCGATCATGGCTGCGTCCATAAAGTTTCAGTATTACGTCTCACAAATCCTTTCTATCGCTATATACAATAACTCCTTGATTCCTGGAATGGAGCTGTTGCAAACTTTTGCAACAGGCTTACTAATAGAAAATGGGGTAAAACCCTGTAATAATAACGACTAGGGCACTAAAAGATCACGAAATCCACTCTCAAACTCTTAAAATGCTTTCAAACGCGAGACCGTAAAGGCGGCCGTTGCCACCCAAATCTTATGGCAATTGTATGTTTCTTCTTCTTCTTGTGTGGTGTTGCGAGAACACCTCCTGTAGATGGAACTGATTGGAGATGGGAAAACCCAATGTAATCAGCGGCAACTGCCGCCATTACGGTCTCGCGTTTGAAAGCAATTTATGAGTATGGGAGTGGAAGTGGATTTTGTGATTTGTTGGTGCGCTAAAATTGTTATTTTTACGGGATTTTACTCCAGTATCAACTATTAATAAGCCTGTAGCAAAAGTTTGCAACAGCTCCATTGGTATTGAAAAGGGATGGATCGCTCATAGAAAATGCTTGGAATAGCAGCCCCATTTCCAGAGACATGCCCTTTGCCCAGCCGCAGCCCAAGGGACGTAGAATATCTAGGTCTTTCTTCGTGGAAATCTTCGACTCCACCGAACTGTGCGTCGCCCTGATGAAATAAGAAAAAACCCATCATTTATCCAACGATGATGATGATGACGATCCGTGGTCGTGGTCGCGAACGACGCGATCGTAAATATTTGCAAATACTCGGTGGCTTTTCAGGATGATCCCTTCCTCCTCTGGATAACCACCCCAACTCCCTCCCGCCCGACCAACCCCTCTCCGCTCTTCCTGGAGAATCAGTGGTTCTCCCTCCCTCCGGCTTCGCACTCTGGACTCGCGCCGCCACGGTTCAATAACCCGCTCGCGCGCAACCAACCGGTTTCCTTCTTTTTCCTCCTCCTCCACTCCCCCCCTCCCCTCCGCTCTCCTTCCCTCCGCTCCGCTCCCCTCACTCCTCACCACTCCTCCGCTTGCGACCGACTCGGCTGTGGTTCGTCCGGTCGGGTGACCGGGACGTGCCAGGAGTAGTAGTAGCCGAAGACGGACACAACGCGACGCGGGCATATGCGCGATGTGCGACTATTATGCGTAAAAAATCAGCACGGAGCACACTGGGTCCAAACCAAGAATTTTCCAAATATTTAGCTTACTATAATCAGAACGGAAATTCCCATAAGAGCTATTGGAATTAAGATTTCGAATTTACCAGCACAAACTGGCAACCGCGCCTACCCTGAAAAAACAGCGATTGTCATAACATCGCAGATTCTAGTCATATTAAGTACCAGAAACACAACGATATGTGAACGACAGAGAGTCTAGTACACGTTGACCAGAAAATTCTGTTGTTAATAAATCACAACTATGTAGGGGCTCAGGGACTGATTCTGCTCTTTTGGATGAGACGCAGACGAGACGCGATAGCGGGAATCGAGCATTCCCGTTGGTTTAAACGGCGTCACATAACAGATTTCGAGTCACTCGATGGACGGAGGAGTCATTTTTCCGAAATGAACGACTCAAATGAACTCAAATCTGTCACGTGACGCCGCTTAACCCTTTCGAACCTTAAAATACTTTTTGTTCAAGAGCGGAATCTTGTCCACCACAGCTGATCTGGGCACAATTTTCTCATACACAGAAAAAAACTACGGTGAAAATAACCATACGGATACCTGATTTTGGCACCTGCTAGATGTTATGGTAATGTTAACCAGAAGTATACTATGTTTTGACTAGGTACTAGGTGATGTTACCTGATTGCATGTCGAATTTACTCAAAGTATCGGTAAATGTACCATACTTCTGGTCAAGTTTACCATAACATCTAGCAGGTGCCAAAATCAGGTATCCGTATGCACTAATCTTTTTTTCGTAATTTTTTTTTCGTATTTGCACTAATCTTTTTTTTTGTGTATAAAACGATATGCATATCATATTTTTATTTTCTCCATAAGATTCTTTGTTATCAAAAGTGGCGGTAGCCGCCCAGGCCAAGTCAGAAAACGCAACCTGGGAGAGCACCGTGAACACTTATTATACACGCATCAGCTCATTTCATGGCATTTCATGGAAATTCGGCCGGTTTGACACGGTTTCCGAGTAAACCGTAGAACAAAACCCTCAAGTGTTGTATATATTCGGAATCCGCATGTCATGAAGCAGTGCGTATCCGAAGGAATTTTCTTATTAGTTAGATTTGGAAGAGAAATCGTCCAAAAACCCTTATTTATTAGGGTAAATCGCTCAAGAATGGCATCTCGCGGTACTCCACATTCTGACATCATTATCCAGGCAACTACTGCACGAAACATTAAATGCTTGGTACCAAAAGAACCGGCTTGTCGTCAGGATGCTCGCTTTTGAAGGAAAATCTATTTCGATAAGTATTAAGGGAGATAAAACGAAATAACCGTCGAAATTTGCTGTTTTTAAGACCATTCTTTAGCCAAGGCTACAGCAATGACCATGGCTTGTAATTAAGAATCGTTGGTACGGATGCAATCCTTGAAATTCAAGGAACGTGCTTTTGCCAAGTAGGCTCGATTTCATTGCCAAATAAGAAAGTTATCGGTAAAAAACGGATGTCAGGTTGAGAAAAGCCAGATCGCAAATTTCAAAGATGGCGGGTAGGACTTGGTTTGTTGTTTGCAAGTTGCAACGATTGTTAGGTAAAGTTAGGTTATATACTTTCTTATTGCAGCTTGCAGCTCCAGCTCTCATCCTCTCAAACTCGCAATCATCATTTATGTCGGGCATGTCTCACAGATGTTAAGTCTATTTCTGTTCTTCCATTCTTTCGAAGCAAATAAACGTTCAATTTCACTCTTGTTTTGATTCGCCGAAACATTGCTGAAGTCTATTGACTGAGTGTATATTTTTGATCTTCTGACTAGTCACCCTCTCTTCGAACGAAACCTGTCGGTTAGCGGAGACCAAAATTTTCCTTTTCAGAGTTATACTCCTCTCTGGGTAACTTCAATCCATCCTCGTTTTGCCTTGTGAGAGTTAGAAACAGATTGTTCCAGAAAATAAAATGTCTGATTGATCGTTTACATTTTCCGCTCACTCCGGCAACGACAATTAATACTCAGGTATTATTATTATTATTGATTGACAGTCTCACCTCTTGCCTTATGAATTATAGGGTACCCATTGCAGTTTTATCACTCATGAAAGTGTCGAAGGAGTCATTAAACTTAAAGCACAGCGAGACATAGGTACCAAGGTAGTTGACGGGTCATAACTAGGTAGGCCAAGTGTGCAGTGCTTTCAACGTGTTATTCTTTGAATGACATCCTGCTAGATACTGTTTGGGGACTGTTTATTATTTATTGTGTCTTTCTAGTCCAAGCGCTTATCAATTTTAAACTATTCATTGTATTACATCCGTGAGCAATTTGCTTCAAGCTTATGCTACTTCAGAGAAAACGCAAGTAAGTTAAGAAATTTCATTCGCCGTGACATAATCCCTCAGCAGGCTGATTATAAATGATTGTATCGTAACGCCATTGAGTCGATGATCAATCAAGTACGTGTTATCTCAAGGGTGGTATCATTCCGATAGGTTTAATCCGTATAGAAACCATCCCACCTCTGCGGAAATTCTCGGATAGCTCAGGAGTCATTGGTGAATTTCTGCAGAGATGGAAGGGTTTCAATCGAGATGGAAGGGTTTCTATCGGAATGAAACCTAACGCAATAACACCACCCAGAAGATTAACATGTATGTGATCATTGACTGAATAGCATTACTATACAATTGTTTATAATCAGCCCGCTGAAAAGTAATCAGACCCCAGAGACGGTAAACGAAGTTTGTCGCAAGTAAGTTTTCTTAAAAAATAACACGTGTTAATTTGATAGTTACCAGGAAACCTGCTTTTCAGTTCATCAGTTAGTTTGTAAATTGATAATCACTTGTAATCAATTGTAAGATTCCTCTAAAGTCTCACTCAGTGGAATCATTTGATGCTGAAAGCTCTGGAGCCTTAGCCACCGCTGTAAGAACTAGGGAAAACAACTCCACAGGCAATCTGCAGGCAGCAAGTATTTCTAGCATCCTCTGTGGCTCTCACCCTAGGTAAACTTTTAAGTATTTAAGTGCAACTCGCACATAAGTATAATTTGGTCTGCCTAAGTAAGTCCAGAGACTGAGTTCATTTGTGTGCATATTACCAGACACAAAAGTTTTAACTTTGGAGATATGTTGGAAATTCTCAGGGAGTCAAAGCAACATTATGCGCTTCGTTTGTATTCTTAGAGGTCAAAATATTTGCGTTAGCTAGTACGCCTTGTCAATCACCCTACTTACCAAAGATTGGTATTTGAAACAGAAACTTTTGTTACATCTGAGGCATTTTCCTCAAACTGCAAGTTAATTAACTTATGAGTTTATTTTATTTAATTGCAAGTGGTGATTTCCACCCTTAAATAAGTAGAGGCAGTGTGGTTGTCTGCAATCTGGCAACGTTGCGTTTTATCCATTCAGATGTATTGAAGAGGTTGAACTATAGGACTTGCATGGTGCACTCTCTCTAAGTGATATTTTGCATGGATTTAAATGAATGAAATGCAGCATTGCTAGATACCTACCACGCGACGCCACTGAGTAGAGGTATTTTCAAATTGTTTGGCGTTTGACAACTCTTAGGCGTTATGCGCAGACATTTGCTTACACTCGGAGAAATGTTCAACGCAAAGTAATTTATATGTCCACAAACAATAATATTTACCTATACCTAGATTATAAGACTGTTTGCCAGGCACTCTCCCCTCAGCATTTGTTTGTCAATCCTTATTGTTCTAAGAGGGTAAGACAAATGACCAAGCTATTTATTGGTCGTCTTATTCTTCCCATTGAATCAGCATAGAGAGAGGCAGAGAGGTTGAACCTTTGCTGTCCATGAAACTCAGGTAAGTAGGTACATCAAATCTTACGTCTCAAGGGTTTACATCCATAAGATTTCATTGTTAGAGTTTGGTCCACACTACCTGGTGCTTGGGCAGAGAGTTATGAAGAGTCTCTGACCTGACTTCAAGGTCTCCACCTGTTGGGAATGTTTTAGTGCAGCTCACTCAACAATTATTGTTGGGTCTCCAAGGTACCCACATTTAAAATGTAAGAACGCCAAGTCTGGGTTTCTTTTCTACTTAAAACCAGACATAAATTATTTGCTGCATCCAAATTTGCATACCCGCTCCAATGAAGGCTTCACTAAAATCCGTCCTCAACAAAACTCCTTAGAGTTATGCAATGTGAGTAACAGCAAGTTAAAAAGGAAAACCTTAGGTCAATGAAAAGAATAGTTGGAAAATAAATTTCAAAAAGAAGAAAAAAATGAAAGGGAAAGAAGACTTGGGCCCGTGACTTTTCACGGAAAAGTAGAGGAGTTCAGGAGAGTTGAATTGGTGAATCGATGCATTTGAGTGTGAAGTAACTGTGAACTGGGTTACGGGCCCAAGTCTTCTTTCCCTTTCATTTTTTTCTTCTTTTTTAAATTTCTTTCCAACTATTCTTTTCATTTACCTAAGGTTTTCCTGTGGTTTACCTAAGGTATTCCTAAAGCCAGCCTCTCCCGTAGTAATTGAGAGTTAATATTTGTATGGGCGGCTGTCTCCACTGACTATGTAGATCAGAGGCAGGGCCTTAAGTTGACTCCACGATTAAACTTTGGGTTTCTGGATAATTATGTTGCCGAAAACAAACTTTGAGACCTGTGATCTCGGCTAACAAGAGGCTCGCTCAGGTGCAAATACTGTCAGGTCTCTTTTCTACATTTATGGCTATAGGGGATTCTGATCAAATCGACACTTGTCTACTTCAGGTTAAAATAGGTCAAAAATTATTTAAATTTGAACACTTATGTTAGACCTAGATACTTTAGAAGCAGTATCATGGTTCTCAAATCATTGTTGTAATCAGCATTATTACAAGTGGTGATAGCCGCCCTGGCCAAGTAAGAAAATGCAACCTAGAAGGCATTGTATGTTACGCCTTAAAATTAAAGTTATGCAATACCAGATGCAGGGTGGAAATCTTCTAGATTTTTTCATGAATTGACTTATTACTAGAGCTAAGCAAAGCTTTCTTTTCTTGCTTGAGAAAAAAACTCATTGGAAGTAGGCAAGGGAAGGAGAGAAATTACATAATTCCAAAGCAAAAATTGATGGGAAAAAAAAGAAGAAAAAAATGGTTTCTAAAATATTTCTACCAAAAAAGGGAAAACATTGCGTTCTAATCAAACGCTCATCTAAAACAAGCAGGTATGTTACTTTAACCTTCCCATCTCTGCGGAAAATCTTCGATAGCTCAGAAGTCATTGTCGAAATTCTGCAGGGATGGGAGGATTTCTATCGGAAGGAAACCTATCGTAATGACACCACCCATAAGAATAAAACATAGGTATTCAATCATCGACTCGATGGAATTTCGATAAAATTGTTCATAACAGCCTCCTGGAAAGTAATCAGACCCCAGAGACGGTAAACAAGGTTAATTGCAACCAAGTTTTTTTTTTTTTTTTTTTTTTTTTTTTTTTAAAATTTAAAATATAGGTATTAATTTGATAGTTTCGGAAAAGTCTGCCTTTCAGTTCATTAGTTAGTTTGTAAATTGATTAATCACTTGTAATCGATTGTAAGACTCCTCTAAAGTCTCACTCAGAATCATTTGATGCTTAAAGCTCTGGAGAGCCTTAGTCGCCACCGTAACAACTTGGGAAAACAACTCCACGGGGCATCCTCAGGCAGCAAGTATTGCTCGCATCCTCTGTGACTCTCACCCTAGGCAGACTTTTAAATATTTGAGTGCAACTCGCACTTTTTGGTCTGCCTCAGTAAGTCCAGAGACTGAGTTTTGTGTGTGTGTACTACCAAACACAAAAGTTTTGACTTTTGAGATACATTGCGTATTCTTGTGGATCAAAGCAATGTTATGCGCTACGCGTGCATCCTTAGCAGTAGAAACATTTGCATTTGCTAGTACATCTTGTTAATCACCCTGCTTACCTAAGACTGGTAAATGAAGCAGAAACTTTCGTTATAATATTAGTTATTCTCCTCAATCTGCAAGTTAATAACTTATGAGTTAATTTCATTTAATTCCAAGTGGTGATTTCCACCCTAAAATAAATAGAGGCAGTGTGGTTGTCTGCAATCTGGCAACGCTGCATTTTGTCCATTTAGATAAGTGAAATTGTGCATGGATTTAAATGAATGAAATACAGCATTGCTAGATTTCATGCGACACTACTAAGTAGAGGTCTTTTCAAATTATTTGGCGTCTGATAGCGCTCAGGTTTTATGCGCAGACACGCGCTTTACTTCTACTGCGCTTAAGCATTAAGACATGTTCAACGGTCTATCAACAAGCACAGCACAACACAAGATGGCACAAGATGCAAGACTCTCACAAGAAAAAATGAGGATGAATTTAAATCCCTGGTGAAGGTAAAAAAGGTTTAAAGGTTTAAAATGAGTGGGTATCCATTGACCAACAACTTTCATCTGAGAGGATGACATATCATAAGATATAAAACTTAGATATAAAACTTAAACTATCCATCCATGGATTTCAGCAATTCAAAACAAGAGTGAACTCAAAAGTTTGTTAGCTTAGAAGTAACGCTTTGAATGAACAGCAAAACTGAAATAAACAAAATTTTGAGCTGTCAGAGCATATGAAGTAAGTGCAAAAGCAATGAATAACTATGTAAGGAATAAAAAGCGTTTGTAATGAAACCATAGAGCTAGGTAGATAGACATCACCGGTAAAAAAGATTTTGAATCTGTTTTGTTAGGGTTTCTTTTTCCTTTTTCCTCCCATCCTGAAGAAATTCATTGATTTGCATAGTAAGAAGGTTTTTCACCAGCAGTTATTTTAGTTCTCGGTTATTTGCATCATTCGAGAAAGACAGAGTCATTACTCATGAGTCCACCAATCATTCCTCTTATATCAAAGTGTAAAGTCAATTGCAATGTTCTATAAATCCTCCAGATCAATTTTAAAATAATAAAAAAATCAACTGCTCGGATTTTAATGACTACCTACTATCTTAATCCAATGAACGTTGTAATTTCCTAAACTTTTCTTGGAAGCTGTTTCTCTTAATTCCAGGGTTGAGAAAGAAAATAACTGAATGAAAAGAAAGAATTCAATGCCATATTGAAATAAAATGAAAAATTAATTTGAAGAAAAATTTTTCAGTCACATTTTTAAAGAATTCTGTATTTAAGTTTAGTTGAAATTTATTTCCATGTCAGTAATGTCAGTATGAATACCAAATGCTGTACATTAGAATTAAAAACATGTTTAAAAGCTGGTATTTTGACGGTAGAATAACATTCAATCTTTTGAGACCAAATAAATTATGAGCTTTAATGCTACCTAAGAATACAGTCAGGCAAAGGTGAAGTCAGAAACATCATTCATTCTTCTGTGTGCCTTATGAATGGATATCATATCACTGCTTTTTTAATTCACCTTATGGTTTTGGTTTTTGTTTTTTCCCCCAAAGATAAATTTCTTGGGTGCATAATGCTGATGAAATTCGATGAAAGCTTATACCATCTAAATGAATGGAAGAAAATGCATAAGACAGATTTTCCTGATTCTCAGCCAGCTAAATATTCTTCAAACCATCCCTATGATTAAAAGCAGTTTTTATCTTCAAAACTTTTGATATTTTCTCCAAAAGACTTTTCGCCCAAAAGCTCAGAGTTAGTAGTCGGCCAAGTCAGAAAACTACACGTTCTGATTTTGCTCCCAAAGAAGCTGATATCCGAACGCCAAGTCAAGATATTTTCTCTCTCTCTCTCTCTCTCTCTCTCTCTCTCTCTCTCTCCTCTCTTTCGCTCTTATCTCGCTCTTTCTTTCTCTCTCCTTTCTCTCTTTCTCCGTTACAGGAACTGTTAGAACGCTAAAAGATCTGTTTCGGCGTTCAAAGATAGTGAAATCATAGAACGAAAAGTCCGGGATTTCTTTTTTTTACTTAAAACTAGCCACTTTTACTTTAATGCATCCGAAATTGCATACCCGCTCCAATGAAGGCGCCACTAACATCCGTCCTCATCAAAACTCCTTGGAGTTATGCAATGTGGGTGACGAGAAAAAAATAGTTGGAAATTAAATTTCAAATTTTTGACAAAATGAAAAAAAGAAAGAGGAAAAGATTTGAGCCGTGACATTTTTTGGTTTAATAACATTAAGAGGTATTCAATACAGTTGAATTGATGAATCGATGCATTTGAGTGTGAAGCAATTGGGTCACGGCTCAAGTCTTTTCCTCTTTCTTTTTTTCATTTTTTCTTTTTTGAAATTTCTTTTCCAACTATTTTTTCGTCACCCACATTGCGTAACTCCAAGGAGTTTTGATGAGGACGGATGTTAGTGGCGCCTTCATGGAGAGGGTATGCAATTTCGGATGCATTAAAGTAAAGGTGGCTAGTTTTAAGTAAAAAAAAGAAATCCCGGACTTGGCGTTCTATGATTTCACTATCTTTGAACGCCGAAACAGATCTTTTAGCGTTCTAACAGTTCCTGTAACGGAGAAAGAGAGAAAGAGAGAGAGAGAGAGAGAGAGAGAGAGAGAGAGAGAGAGAGAGAGGAGAGAGAGAGAGAGAGAGAGAGAGAGAGGAAGAAAATATCTTGACTTGGCGTTTGGATATCAGCTTCTTTGGGAGCAAAATCAGAACGTGTAGTTTTCTGACTTGGCCGACTACTAACTCTGAGCTTTTGGAGATTCAAATGTACATTGAAACGTACACTAGGTATGAAAGGGTTAGGTTAACTGAATTGGTGGATTCCCACTATCTCATCCGACAGAGTAGAATCAGCCCCCGCAGGCCAGTTGCCGAAGATTGCTGAAAATGCGTTTTGCTAACATGGCAGACCCGAAGTTACACGAAGTAAAACATGTTTCAAAATTAATTTATTGTAGTATTCAGTGTTTAACAATAGCATCAGCTTTAATTCGCATCTCCGCAGAACTATATGAAACTTACAAAGTTAGAAACCATAGACATCGTTATTTTCAGCCTACCAAGTGCTTTCATGCGTTCACTATAAAACACGACGATACAGATCCTCGCAACCACTCCGTTATACGGGCGGAAAATACTTCCTAGTTAAGTAAAAGTTTGCATAAGTTCTGATGGTTCTTCAGAAAAGTTTTAATGAAGAGAGGGGCCAAAAGGCCACCAACACTTCACCGTAAGGTTTGGAGAGCTGTACTTTCCAATTCTTTTACACCGAAGGGTCGCTGCATTTTACTGTCCTATTGCTTCTTTTATATTTGGATAGTAAAATGAAACAATTGTGCTAAGAAAACTTTCTTTTAAGTTACCAAAATTGTCAAATTCTTAAACATTGTGGAAATAGTTGGTCTGATCCCAAACGGTG
Organism: Trialeurodes vaporariorum; assembly: GCA_011764245.1. Lineage (NCBI taxonomy): Eukaryota > Metazoa > Arthropoda > Insecta > Hemiptera > Aleyrodidae > Trialeurodes > Trialeurodes vaporariorum. The sequence continues at coordinate 40,437,780 of VMOF01000001.1, forward strand.
TTTTTGATACAATTATCCGAGATGAGCGGTAACTGTTATGAAAGAAAAGAAAAATAATAATAATTAAAACAGCTTTGATTTCATACCCGCAGTCGCGAACAATTCAGGGGAGTCTAGCGCACGTACTCATGCAGTTTCCTCTCGTGTAGTTCCCTACCGCTCTGCTAGAGAGCACTGAAATCGATATACCTTCTATTACGCAAGCATCTACTTGCCTGTGCCAACGATGAATGATGTAATTAACGTGTACCTGAATCCACATCGCAGCGTTGCCAATGGGTGAGTCCCGATAGACTTCAGGAGTTCAGGCTCGAAGGTAGCAAACCTCTACATGGTGAACGCACTCAACGTTCACTTCACGGAACGCACTTCAATCGTTTCTTATATTTGTGGAAACTATAGTTTTAGGTTTCTTTAGAAAATTTCGATCGCCATTTCTTCCCCATTGAGTTTCGCCACAGGGTATAGATTGGTGTTTTTTTTTTTTTTTTTTTTTTTTTTTTTTCATATTCTCAGTAATTTACATTGAATCTTACGGAGTTTTTCGAACGATTTGAGCCACTGTGAGCAATGTGAAAGATTATCGTCCACTTACTCCAAGGGTTATGACCTTGTGGCACGATTTTTACAGAAATTAATTTTTGTAAAACTGCAATTTTCTCTAAAACATGGGCGGAGCCAGCAATTTGGCAACTGTGGATTTTATCCATTTGAATGTATGAGAAACAATCGATTCTTGAGGGGGCCATGGCCCAATTTCTAATCGATTGTTTCTCATACATTCAAATGGAAAGAATCCACAGTTGCCTAATTGCTGGCTCCGCCCATGTTCTACAACAATTTTCTCGACGTATTGTGCCCGCAAAACCCCGAAAAGCCAAAAAAAAAATATATAAATTCCAATTACTACGGTCCACTGTAAACAGTCATCCATTAGACTCCTTGTAAAAACTCTGCGAGCCACTAACGGATAAAAAAGACGGCTCGAAAGTACTATAACTTTAAAAAGAAAGTTCTCCGGCCGAAATTTTTACTCTTTCAAATCTCGGCAACCTTTAGATAATTTTGCGGCTTTCAAGTGTTTAAAGACTAATTAGAATGCCCCTTTCAGAGTACGTCATGAAACATCGAAACATTCGAAACTTCTATTCTTCTATTGGAAACAACGGGAAATTTTAACCATAAAAATCTCGACTAGGGTACACTTTCTTTTGAAAGTCATTGTACGTAAACTGTTTGGGTCACGTGGCTTTATTTCCTATCTTCTTCCGTTCATCTAACGCATACATTAAAGAGCAGAGAGGGTGGACGGACTATTGGGCGAAGAGGAGCAAAAACCGACCCTTTTGGGCGAGTGAAAAATACAGAAAAATACGATTTTCAAATTGACTCGCCATTGATGCAAGATGGTCGAGTGTAAGACGCAGGTCCGAAAAATCGGAAGTCACTTTAACTTATTATCACAGAAAAATGTTAATGTATCGGAAAAATCACTATAAGATTTAGTATCACAGCCGATCATAATTGAAGAGGAATTTTGAAAAAGAAATGTGGAAAAAAGCATTTAAACTTACTATCACAGCCAAAGATCACAGCTGATCGTAATTGAAAAAAACATTGAAATTTTTTAAATTTTTTTTGCCTTAATAAAAATAGCCAAGTTCTTTCACGTCTTTAAGGCGTCTGTCTGTCTGTCTCTCTGATGTTTTTGGACCTGTCTCGATTTGATGCCATGATATTTTAGCCGCAGCAATCCGATCAGCAACTGATTTCCTTGGTTCGTTCTCATTGTTGTGCCAGATGGAGTAAATTTTTGTAAATGTTTCCGCCTGAATTTCTTTTACAGATTTTACAAGCAGCGATGCGTGAGTTCACCGTCATGTTGTTCGGCAATTTGGCAGTTCACCTCGTAATCTTTGATATTATGCGTCTGATAAAGATTGAGGTCGCATTGCGGGCAAAAAAAAAAACGCGAGGTTGCCGAGCCTACAACTTGACATCGCCCAAAAAGACCCTTGGCATCTCACTTCATCTGTCTTTCTCCCCACATTTTCCTCGCCCAAAAGACTTCATTTTTTCATACCTGATTTTACCCCTTCGCCCAAAAGGTTTGCGCCCAAGCAGAGAGAGAGGGAGGGAGGGAAAAATCAAAGGACCCCCCCCCCCAGCATGGCGCTGCAACGCAGGAGTCAGAAGTACGCTCTTGCGTATTGTATTTTTCAGATAGAAAAATGCGTTTTTTTTATTTACTGTTAAAGCGAGTTGTTTTATTTGAAATGAATCTAAACCATGTCCCAAATGAACCGTTTGTCAATTAACAGACAAAAAACAATTATTTAAAATAGCCCGATTTAATTTCAGAGGTGTTCAAAATGCTCCGCAATTTTATTGATGTGCTGGATTGCTCGAGGCCTTATTTCCTCTTTTTTCCACCTCTGTTTTAGCCCCCGTTTGTTTTCAACTCTTTCAAATGTTTTAGAGCAAAAATTGTTTTCAAATGCTCGGTGGAGATTCGGCGAACTATCGCTCAATCATGCATACATGTTATATCATTTTGAGCGTGTTTCACGCCGGCGCACTATGGTCCAGAAGTCCGGTTTAGGAAGACATTAGTTTGCATTAAAATCGCCCAATATCTTGAAAACGGCTCATCTGACACCAAAACTGGTTATTACAAAAAAGATAGAACGTAAACCGTTTTAACTTTTTTGTAATAACCATTTTTGATGTCAGATGAGCCGTTTTCAAGATATTGGGCGATTTTAATGCAAACTAAAGTCTTCCTAAATCGGACTTCTGGACCATAGTGCGGCGGGAGTACCTACTTAATCAGAAAAAAAGAATTATATGAGTAGAGAAGAGGGAATTGCACATGTGAAATGCTGCCAAGAAAATATCCCTTCTCCTGAAATTAGAGTTTCGAACCGATTTAGGGGGAAATCGTTGAATCATCGTTCAGTAATAAAAAAAAAAAAATGAAAGTCCAATAAAAACCTGCGTTTTTTACCAACCTGATTCTAAATTGATTGCGCTTTTTTTTGTTCGAGGAAAGCTCAGTTCGGAGGGCTTTGAGTTGTTGGAATTCAACTTTGGTAGGTACCTTTTAAATTGTACCTGATGGTGAATTTTTGAAAAGCAGTCAATTCATTGATTCTTTTATTTTTAAAATCCCAAAGAAAAAAAAGGTTTCTATCCCCTAATTTGCATAGGAATTCTCCGTCTTATTTTATTTAATATTTTTGTTTTAATTTTTGTTTTAATTACTATCAACATCAACAATGTGCTTGCTCAAAAAGGAATTGCCTGTATCAAACGCACTTTTGAGTGAGGGGTAAATTATGTCCCCGACCTCTACCTAGAGCTTCTCCGTCATGGTCCGAAAATTGAAAAGCATGTTCTGAAAAAAGTGGACGAGTAAATTGTACCCTTAGATGGTTCCTATATTGTGTAACAATTTGGGTAGTTAAAGCTTATAGCACGATGATTTAATATTACTGGAATTAAATGCACTTTCTACCAGTTGAATGCTGCTAATATTCATTCGGTTATGTGGTTAATATCTACGATTTTAGGTTGTTATTTTGTCATTCAAATTGCTATACAAAAGTGTAAAGGAGCTATATACTTGAGTGTAAAATTTTTACTTCGCATTTTTTTCAATGAGACTCATTTTACGTTGTAAACTGTCCTGGAAGAGAGAGAAAAGAAAAGAGGGGTCATCAGGGAGCAAAAAGTCCAAATTCGCCCCCCCCAACCGTTCGCGAGGGTTGGATCCGTCAATGCCTCTGGGTCTGGCTATAGAGTCTAGAGTCCCTGTATGTAGATGAGAGTTTTAATAGGACAAGCAAAACCATGGGCACCGCCATTGGATGCTGTTGCGTCTAGCAACAATACTAAATTATTTTTTTCAAATGAAAAGAAACAGAAATATACCGTTACTAATAAATATAATTCAAATAAGTGATATTTGATATATTATACATTAATGGGTCTGTTGCAAACTTTTGCTACAGCGCTATAGAGTAATCGATCTCATATAAAATCGCGTGAAAAGTCCATTGGTGGCAGCAGAAAGTCATAAAATGCAATAACAAACTCACAAGAGACATTCAACTGAAATCCAAGATGACGGTAAAATATCGAGCAACCTATATGCAAGCACCATGCACATCCAAGATGACCAACCTCACAACATTGATCACAACCAATCACAACGCAAACAAACTCATAACCTCCGATGCTGTGAGGTTGTTAACGTTGGCCATCATGGATGTTCACGGTGCGTGCACACAGGTTGCTCGGTATTTTACCGCCATCTTGGGTTTCAGTTAAACACCTACTGTGAGTTTAATACTGCATTTTATGACTTTCTGATACCACCAATGGACTTTTCACGTGATTTTACTCAAGATTTTATACTCTATATCGCTGTAGCAAAAGTTTGCAACTGACCCATTGCGTGGATTATTATGGATTCATTCTTCACTTAGAGAGAGGTTCGCTTCTTCTTTCTTTTATAGTCTGCCACGTATCCGTAGCGACGTGTATGAGCGTGTTCGGCCACTAGAGCGCGCCCCGACAATGCGTTTCTTACGGTGACTGGATAAACCATTTCGGTCGTCTTTCTGATTGGTCGGATTCCTTAGATCGCGAATTTGAGCATTTAGAATTATTTTTACAGTTTTATAGGGTTCTCGTAGGCAAGTCAGACACTCCTGAAGGTCTTCTGTCAAATTTGAAACATATTGGTTCGCAAAATTAAGAGAAATCAACGATTCCCCGTAACTGACCCTCCGCGGATGCGCACCCAACTTAACACGGGCGGTCGGGCGCCATAGGGAGGAAGTGTGCTCCTGAGTTACTCGCCAAAAATATCGCAACCCTCTGCCCTAAAACTGGTCTATACATAGCATTAATGACTTTTTTCAGACAGGGGGTAGAGAAAATTTCATTCCGAAACCCAGGAAGAACCATACTCCCCATGCTACCCGTGCACGGAAAAAAAAGATGAGTGAAAATAACCATACGGATACCCAATTTTGGCACCTGCTAGATGTTATGGTAAACTTGACCAGAAGTATGGTACATTTACCGATACTTTGAGTAAATTCGACATGCAATCAGGTAACATCACATAGTACCTAGTCACAACATAGTATACTTCTAGTTAACATTACCATAACATCTAGCAGGTGCCAAAATCAGGTATCCCTATGGTTATTTTCACCGAAGTTTTTTTTCCGTGTGCTAAAGTGGGTGCGCTATTGAGGGGTGGAGGGCAAATGGCCGCACTGTGGTTTATCCAGTCACTGTAGCGTTTCTGCGCTTTTCTTTACATTCTGAGGACCGTTGTTGTGTTTTGGCACAATGCAAAGATTATAGTGCCGCAGAGTTTCTATAGCGGTGTAATCTCTCACTGCCTGTTTTGATCGACATTTATTTACGCCATAAAAGATTATTTTGTCGCAAACTTTTGCTACATGCGCTTATAAATGGCTGATTATGGGGTTGTTAAAATGAAGATAAGCACACTAAAAAAATCATGAAATCCACTCCTAAACTCATAAAATGCTTTCAAACGCGAGACCGTAACGGTGGTTCTCACCGCCCTCACCCTATCTCAATAAGCTCCATCTTCACGAGGTGTTCTCGCGTCACCACGCAAGAAAAAGAACCACACAATTGCCATTAGATTTAGGCGGTAATCACCGCCATTGTGGTCCCGCGTTTGACAGCATTTTATGAGATTAGTTGTAGATTTTGTGATTTTTTAGAGCGCTTTTCGTCATTCTTACAGAGGTTTGCCCCTCACTCAACTATTAATAAGCCTGTAGCAGAAGTTTGCAACAGCTTTATTGACTCTTTAAAATCTGGAAAATACCGTTGCGGACCTCTATGTTCGTAAACAAATGCACAAAAATGCATCCAATGGCGGCGCCCGTAGAGCCAAAAACCCTTCGACCAATCAGAGGTCAGTGGTGGCTCGTGCTACTTGGCAACAATGTCTTTACTCCATTTGAATCTATGTTTAACAATCGATTGCTGGTGAAGCGCTGCTTCACTTTCGAATCGATTGTTTTACATGCAATCAAATGGAGTGACTCAAGGTCTGGCAACACTGTCCCACCACAGGTATCGCGGCAACCACCACTCTTCGGTTTTTAAAGAGCACGGCTATACAAGTAGAGGTAGCAAATGGTTCTCGATTAGGCCTCGCACACGAGGCTTCTCAAGTTTTTAGCGAATCGATTCGAAACAGCTCTACAAAAAATGGCGGTGGAAGGGAGGGGGATATGCGTTCATTTCTCGTTTTATTATAATTATCCTCCAAGTTTCTCAAAGCCCCACTACATCGCGGAATTGAATGTTCTAGCAAATAAAAATAATATGAGATATTAAGTTCAATGAACAAATTGGACGAGCCATTAAGAAAAATAGAGTTTGATGCATCGCTTCCGCTGGCGGCGCCTATCTGATGCGGTTCGCGAATTGCGGTACATCGAAATCCCCTCCATCTAAACCTATGGTGAAGAAGAATCGATCTTTAGAAGGTTAAATTGATCCTCTAAATAATCGATACTTTAGTGTAGGTTCAATTTAGAGAAGAACGATAATCGATTGTTTATACGCCACCGCACTTCGCTGTGCGATAGGGATAGATTGTCATTAGAGGCTAACATGTGGAAATTAAATGGCTTGGAGTCCACGGCTAAGATTACATTGAAAATCTGAGTGCTTAGAGCATGGGTGTTAAAACAAAAATAATCCTCTGGTGTCTTCTGACTTAAAAAAAACGAATTAAAATAAATAAATATAAAAAACTCTCTTTCGATCTCCCTGTTGACTGAAGGTCCTGATATAGTGTGGATGAAAGCCATTAACCTCAAAAAATCTATATTGTGTCCATTTAAACCCACGTAAAAAGTCAAATGAGAAGGTGCTCGCCAAAAAACGAGTAGTTCGATCTTTTTCATGGGTTTAAATGGACGAACAACATTGTTGCCGAATTTTAAACAGTGCCACTGCACTATACAGCAGTGCCAACAGTTTAATTTTGACCGATGAGCATCACGTATAAAAGGGGGCCCCTTTTGTCAGGACATGTCGCGTCGCACAGTTATGGGGTACAAAACTGTGGCGAAATTCCATTGACAGATTCAATTTCATCGCTTTGCCTCTCTATACCATAGCAGAGCCACCCTGCACTCCCTGCAGGGACTACGTCACTCGCGGGATCAGGATCACTCAATACTATGTATACGAAAACGCCATTTGCTTTATCTGATGCTATTTCCTCGTGGACCACTGAAGCCTCAGGCCTCAGCCTCACAGACGTTGTTTAGATGGTATCGATCAATATTTAATCAATGATTTCGTGTAATGCCTCAGACCTCACTTAGACGGATGGGTGGATGGGGGGGGGTCGGGGGGATTCGACGAAAGCGCAATGTTGAATAACCACGCGGGCAAATAGATTGAAAGACTGTGGAGGAAAGACAGAGAGGGAGAGAGATGATGAGACGGGGTGGTTATGAGAGAGGGAGGGGGTGAGGCAGAGAGAGAGAAAGAGAGAGGGAGAGAGAGAGAGAGAGAGAGAGAGAGAGAGCTCTTGCGTCTATACAGTCTGTTTAAGCTTTTGCATCTCATTTTCGAAGCTTTATTGGGGAGTCTGTTTGATGAAACGCCATTAATTCTGACACTCACTCCACACTACGAGTCTTGGTTCGCAATGGCTGAGGTGGTTCCGGGCTCCTGGGCTCCCAGCCCCAAATTTCATCCTCAACTTCAAATTATTATCAAAGCCGCCGCCCCTTCCCTTTTTGGTCTCCATTACCGATTCCTCTGAGTATGGACACTCGGAAATCACGAGGGTGATAAAAATTGCATCGATTAACAGTTTGCTAATTGACTTTTGCAGAATATAAGACGGATACACGTCATACGAGGCTCATCCTAAAAGTAAGCGTAATGAGTTTATAAATCTCTAAAAGTAATTAAAAAAAGTCTTTACTTGATTTATCTCAACTTTTGAATGCGTTTTAGTTTTTGACAAGGCTATATTGAAAATTGTCTGGAAAATAAATCAATTCAAAAATATAACAGTGATCTTGAAAGAAAAAAAAATTGAAGAGTTGAACAAAAGTATCGACAGATTAAAGAGTGAAGAAGCCAGCATTAATCGAATGGTCACAGAGCTCTTGGCTGGAAAAGTCAATGCTCCCATGAAGAAGGGGTATCAAAGGAACCGAGAGGCAGTTTAAAGGTTAACCCAAAATTATGATGAATATAGGGGACATGATCTTATTCGCACTTTTGTTATGCGCTATCAGCAAGAGACTAAAATTCATTTCATCTGAGACTGAAAAGAGCAAGTTTAACAAAGAAAATTAAAAACTTTTTCGGCTAGCTTTGCTTACTGTTATAGATATGAGTAGTTCAAGGGGAATTCTGTTTATTCGTTCTTAATGTATTTTTTTTCTCCTTTTTTTCAAATAGTTACCCAGAAAAACAAGTAGAACGAACTAGTATGTTCAAATATTCACCTCATTATCAAATTTTTTCTTGTACTTGAACCATCTGAATTTTTCTTAAAATAGAGATGGACATAAAATAATGGACGAAAAAAATTGGTCAGTTCTTTTCGGACCAAAAATGGGAATGAATGAACTCGACTGAAACGAATATATGTACGGACGAAAAACGTCCTATAACCAAGGATTGAATTTTATTTTGTCGCACTCAAACTTTCTCATTCGTAAAGACGACTCAGTTCCAAACTTTTTTGATATCTGATGATTATAACGCACCCAAATATCTGAAGAAACTCAGACGGCAGAGTCCGAGAGCAATAGCTGAGAGTGCGATAGATTCAAATCCGATGGGCATATTTATTTTATTCCGAAGAGCGGAAGTGGTCCTTGACAATGGTTCCGAACAAGATGGGAAATAGCGGAAGTTTCCGTTTCCGGTGGGCAAGCCTTGCTCTCTTTCAAAAGAAGACTTTCACACTCTTCTCAAACAATGGAGGGACTGGGAGAGCTAGGCAATGAAAAAATGTCCATCGCCAATATATGAAAATAAGAGAGGAATAGTTCCGAAGTATGGTTGAAACGGACGTGGAGTTTCATTTCGTCTTCAAGAAGTTACCCACTGACCAAAACCAATAAAGGCTCATCGTAAGCTCGTGCGTATCCATACGAATAGCTAAGGAAAGCAGTGTTGCCAGGTTATGCATGACTTTCCGATATTCTATATAAGGATCGACTTTTGACTCGCTCCTTGATTGTTGATTTATCCTTGAAACTTCCTCGATTTCATAGAGGAGCTCTTGCAAACTTTTACTATAGGGGATTGAAGGATTTCAAGCTAGGATGTCAATGCAATAAATCGATGAAAGAGAGAATTGGTTGACAAAAAGCTCTCAAACGTTGCTTCATACATGCAGCAGTATAGTGTGGGAACTTTTCGTCCCTCTGTCTTCTTTTTAATAGTGATTTGCGTCGGTACGAAAATGTGATGTACACTTTTGCTATAAACGATTTAATAGTAGATTCTGGTGTAAAAACCTCCAAAAATAACGATGGCAGCACTGAAAACTTCCGAAATCCACTCCTAAATTTACAAAACACCTTTATTTGCGCGAGTGTAATTGTGGCTGAGGGCAGTAATAATCGGAGACTCCTATCTTTTATTTCGCCACTCTCTTTATGCTGACTAGGATGATCCACAGAGTAATTAGTCATCAGAGTAATGATCCACATCCGATGAATGGATCCGTGACATCTATACTGACACCGGTGTTAAATGAAAGTCGTATCTCATTGATCACTTTTTGGTGGAATTACAGTATTGTTAGATGGGAATCTCCGATTTTTACTGCCCTCAGCCACCATTACGCTCGCGCAAATAGAAGCTTTTATTGAGTTTAGGAGTGGATTTCGGAAGTTTTTAGTGCTGCCATCGTTATTTTTGGAGGTTTTTACACGGTAATCGACTATTAAATCGTTTATAGCAAAAGTGTACGCAACAGCCCCATTAAACTATTTTTCATATCCAAACTCAAAAGGAGAATCTAAAAACACTCCTATAACTCCTATACTGTCCTTCCTATTTATATCAATTTGAGCATTTCTCAATGTTTGACCTTTTCTATCAGTTCCAATATCCATAATGTTTCAAAATTTCCTATTCACCTCATTCTCCCCAAATCTTCCTCCAGTTGATTCTCATCCTCTTTTCATCTTCTACTTATTTCAAACGGCACTTCAAGTCGAGGAATTTTCGAGGAAAAGCGGAGGAGCGTGTTAAAATTCGACCCTTATGGTCTAAACACTATTTATGTCACATCGATATAAATATCACGGCTGCCTGCTCATCATTACTTAATTTTTACTCACACTCACATCCGTGGCGGCTCGGTGCCATCTGGCAACAATGTCTTCGCTCCATTTGAATCTATGTTTAACAATCGATTGCTGATGAAGCGCTGCTTCACTTTCGAATCGATTGTTTTACATACAATCAAATGGAGGGATGACATTGTTGCCATATTGCACGAGCCGCCACTGACTCACATTCACAATCATAAAAGAATTATTTCCGAGGTTTGTTTTTTTAATTTTTTCCTTTTTTCGATTTTTGTTATTATTTTTTTATTTTAGATTAAGTCCTGACATTGCTTTAGGTCTTTCATGGGTTGTAGGTGGAAATGCCCGATGAAAAATTTCCAATCACAGGAACGTCCGATGTAAAAATGTCCTATCATTAAATGTCCATGAGCAAGAATGTCGAGAACCCACTAATGTACGAGGCAATAAGGGATGTCCACCATAAAAAAAGTTCTAAAACGTTGTTGTCCGGTATGAGAAAAAGTCCAATCATAGAAACGGAAAGTTAGGTTTGGGCCCATATGACCCCCTTTAGAGGTGCTTTATTATCAGATTTCTAGGCATTCCTTTTTTAAATACTTTAATTCTTTTGAGCAAGGTTAGGGTTTTTTATTACTTCGTCTCAATTTTTGGTTTCTTATATATTTAAAAAAAAAAAAAAAAAAAAAATCTTACTTCATTGGTCTAATTCTGGGAACTTATTTTCCTTTTGATTCAGTCTTTTGGTTGATTTACAAAAGAAATTTTTCCATCCAAGAATAATTGGTGAGCAGACCAGTCATTCATTCAGCAGCGGTTTGAACTACATATTTGGCAACCATATATATTTGCATCGATTTCTCAGAGATTTCGCGAAACCCCTGGAGATCCATTATTTAACGTTGGGGGGAAAATGAGAGAATCCGCTGTTGTCGCATTGCACAAGCCGCCACTGCACCCATTATTCATGGAAAATAATTATTATAAATTTTTACAGAAGTAATACGATCCGGCAGCTCTGTGTAGCAAAATATATAGAAAACAAAAAAATGTATAATCTCGTTCGAGTCGTTTATGAATATTTTGTCTGTGTCTCGATCTCAATAAGAATTGCCTCTGCATCGTGAAGATAGGAAAAGCAGTTACATGAAATTTAGGAGAATTGGAAGAGAGGGGTCAGAGAGAGAGAGAGAGAGAGAGGAGAGAGAGAGAGAGAGATGGAGGGGAAAGTGGGAGAAGAACAATATATAAAATGCATGATCGTTTGCTCGCATTAAATTCTCCGTAAAGCTATCGCTTTTGTCATCATCTTCTCTATTTTTAAGTTTCCACGAAGAGAGGGAAAAAAAAAAAAAAAAAAAAAAAAAAAAAAAAAAAAAAAAAAAAACTTTTTCTCGAACATCCGGAGAAGAAAAGTTTAGTCCAGCTTTTTTTTTGCGCTGTCATAAACTTTATTTTCATCGACTTATACTTGCCTTGCTTCACATATGCGCTCAGAGCTGCCGTTCCATATATATTTTCAATGAAATTTTTCCATTCTCCGATGATTCCACCGGCAGAACAAAGATTATACAAAGCTTCGTTCTATGTATGATTATAATAAATACTTGAATCTGCAATCTGTTCTCAACCACGTGGTGGAATCGTTGATGACTTCAAAAAAATAATTATGGGTATATACTTCAAAAATTCATCCGCATTTGTATCGATTGACGAAAGATTACAGTTGCGAGTATATTTTCGAGCATTACAGTCATGAACTATACTGAGATACGTAGGTATTCTTTTCTCAACTGGTGGAGTCGTCGATGACTTTAAAAAAAAAAATTGCGGATATTTTAAAAATGTATTCGTGTTTGTATCGATTAACAAAAGATACAGATGCGAGTATATCATCGAGCATTACAGTCATGAGCTAAACTGGACTACGTAATCTTTTCTCAACCGGTGGAATCGTCGGCGAATTAAAAATGTCCATTGAACCCCTCCTCATTATTCATTGGTGGTGTCTTCCTTCAATCTCGATCCTATTCCCCTCCCCCACGTTATAATCAGGGCTGCCGTTTTGTGTATAATCAATGCTATTTTTCTATTCACCGATGATTCCGCCGGTTGAGAAAAGATTACACAGCTCAGTTCAGTTCATGACTGTAATGCACGAAAATACTCTGATCTGTAATCTTTCCTTAATCGGTGGAAACTCCGTTGATTAATTAAAATATCTGCAAGTTTTTTAAAGTCATCGACGACTCCACCGGTTGAGAAAATATTACAGATGCGAGTATTTTTGTTTATTACAGTCATGCTCTGAACTGAATTGTGTAATCTTTCCTCAACCGGTGGAATCATCGGTGAATTGAAAAAGAGCAGTGATTATACCCAAAAGGGCAGCCCTGGTTATAATACTGAATTGCTTTTTTATTTGTTTTTATTATTGACTCTTCCACCCAATATTTTATTTTATCGCTAATAGAACTTGTATATTTTTTCTCTGACTCGCCTCCCTCCAAACTCCATTCTTCATTCAGTCCATTCGTTTTCGATTCTTCTTTGGTGCATCTATACATAAATACGACTTACTGTAGGAGAGTTCGATCGATTTATAGATCAAGTATTGAGATAAAATTTGATTTCGAATGAGCTACATTCTGTTGCCCTTGTAGAACCAATAAAATGAGGGCGGGCGGGCCAAGAATTAGTAGTGGACGCTACTATATAATGATGAGGGTGAGTGAAGGGGAGGGGGGGGGCTGAGTATCTGGAACGGTTCGTGGCCGAGGCGGTGTGGAGCCCTCGAGGCACGATTTGTCCCGACGAAATCGAAGGATCGAGACTATCCTAAGCTCTTAGCTGCTACTTGTTCTGTGGTTAGGTGTACAAGTCCTTTGAGATGCGGAGGGGAAAAAATGGGTCCATGTTAGTTCCGGAGTATGGTTTTATCGTAAACTGAATGTCCGTGCAGAGGGAGAAAAAAAAATATCGTTCCTGCTGAGTAATGAGCGTTGAGTCCTTGCATAGTACATACTATGAGACCGAAACGTCTTGTGTCTCATTTTACACTGTTTTAGCCAGTGGCGTCGCGTGCACTTTGGCAACACTGCATTTTACCCATTTAAACTCATGTAAAAGGTCGAATTCAGGGGGTGCACAGTGCACAAGGAAAATTCGATTTATATAAGGAGTTCAAATGGAATAGTCGCATTGTTGCCAAATGGCACGCGACGCCACTGGTTTTAGCCTTGCGTTCCAAGTCTTCTCATCAAAATTCTTTTAGGTGAATTTTTTCTTTCTATTATTTTCCATCTTTTTACATTTTTTGAAGCATAATGCAGCTCGTGGCAATACTGTGAGACTCGGAAATACCTAAAAACCGTAAAATTTCTCTAATTGATCGAGAAATGAAATAATGAAAATTCCAATCAGGATACTTTCTTTTGAAAGCTACAGTATCATGTTGTTTAGTGTAAATACGAGGTAATTTTCGATGAATTATTTAATTTCAATCATGATGCAACTCAACAATGTCTATAAATTCACGAAAAAAAAAACGAAAGACAAAAATAAATGCTTTCTGAAATTCTTTTTGGTGAATTTTTTCTTTCTATTATTTTCCATCTTTTTACATTTTTTGAAGCATAATGTAACTAGTGGCAATACTGGGAGACTCGGAAATACCTGAAAACCGTAAAATTTCTCTAATTGTTCGAGAAATGAAATAATGAAAATTCCAATCAGGATACTTTCTTTTGAAAGCTATAGTACCATGTTGTTTTGTGTAAATACGAGGTAATTGTCGATGAACCATTTAATTTCAATCATGATGCAACTGAACAATGTCTATAAATTCACGAAAAAAAAACGAAAGACAAAAATAAATGCTTTCTGAAAGACGTTTTGCTTTTTGTGTGCATCAAAAATTGAAGGTTCTTTTCTCTCTGGGTCAGCAGATTAAAGTATTAGCTATCTCCTTTTTGTAACGGGGGAAGAGGGGGAGACAGGTGCTCGCAAAATGATACTTTACCCCCCTTCATTCCATCCTAAGGGTAAAGGGGATGCAAAAGAGTCGACATCTATGCCATGCTGGTTGCATACCTTCAAAAACTTCAATTCTTCGCTTGGAAATTTTTGCATGCAACCCGATCCCAGATCACGGATCACGTAGCTCTTGCTATACTAATTTAGGCGGTCTATGAAATGGAAGGTCCGTAAAACAAGAGACCCGCTCTTTACTAAAAAGCAGCATTATGTTTACGATAGGATTTCCCTTGACAAGCACACTTGAAATTTTGCATACCCACCTTTGCGAGGATCGTTTCAATTAATCGTGCATCATCCTTCTCAAGAAACCCAAACCACCCAGCACACGAACAATCGATCTAGCCCAGCCAGGCAGAGACGAACGTGCTTACCTATACTCCTATATATATACATAGATGTACAAGTGAATGTAGGTATAGACTGGCAAAAGAGGGGATCAAATTAGCTTCTACGCTTCTTAGGATTAGTCTTTGATTAAATCATATTTAGTGTAAGGCGCAGCGCATACTTCACGCAGAACACTCATAGCGCAGGCTGCAAGATAGGGAATAGGGGTAAGCCACATAGGGATACTGCGTTTTGATGTGCCTTGCTGCGATGATGCCAGACTGTACGGATTTTCTCCATTACTAAACTCATCACCGAACACAGAACTACATATTTTAAAACATTGATTTACTTACAGGTTGATTTAATACTTTGGGGACTGCATCCGAGTTCCGTCCCGCGGTCAATTTTCGTGCACCCTAGTATCCGAGTTCCGTCCCGTGTCACGTCCCCTAGCATCCGACTTCTGTCCCTTTGTTTTGCCAATTTCTCAATTAAATGTAGAATTTTCATCAAAATGTGCTGTAAATGGCAACTATGTAGGAGTTCTGAACTAGCAGCACTGTAAAGCACGAGGCGGGGATTATCTCCCTATTTGAACATTTTTCTTTTAAACGATGCGTTTGATTGGCATACGCAGCAAAGCGTACATACATTAAAATTCAAAGTTTCCATTTACCATGACAAAAATGCTCAAAAACCATGCAGAAGGAAGAAGAAATTTAAAATTTTGTGCGAGGCTAAAAAAAAAAAAAAAAAAAAAAAAAAAAAATGTTTCAAATTCATATCCATTATAGATAAAGCTAAGCTGATTCCTGTTATATGTGTACTTTTATTAATTTGACGCGAGCTATTTCGGCTTTAAAAGTATAAAATTTTAATGTTTAATTTTACAATATTGACGTCAGTGCCGTTTCTTTTCTACTTATAAAGAAACGACTCTAGAAATTTCACCAATGAAGATCATAGCAGCAAAAAATAAATTTTCTCTTTTTCACTATTTATTACAATTTCTTTGCTGTTTATTTTGATGCGATATTGCCAATTTTTTTTCAGTGCAGATCTATATATTTGTATGCCTGTTTCTGCGGGACGGAGTTCGGTTCCTGGGGTTGGGGCCACGGGACGGAACTCGATAATTGCCACTTTGGGGAGAAGCAAACGAACAAAATTGAAGCAAACCACTTAAACCAAATCATCCGGTATAACGATCACAAAGTAGTTATGACTACTATGACTATGCCTACTGATCAACTTAATTTGAACGAGGAAGTGGACTAGCTTTGTTTTCGTAACCTGGCAGTAAAAAGGGTTGATATGGCAACGCTGCCTTGACATCACACCGCTTTATATACTTGCGTTTCTGACTTCGGTCTCGCCTCTTTCCTTTGCCGTGAGATTTTAGCCAAAGCTCCCTTGCTCTTGCAGATAATTTGAGAGAACATGAGTCAAAACATGAGCGCAAGGAAAGCGAAGGCTCCGCAAGCCTTTAATGAACCAAACCAGAATTTAATCAACAATTTTCCGTAAGCTAATGTTAAGCTTTCCCTTGTTTTGCCAAGGTGTTGCACGGCGTGTAGTGTACGCAGTTACCAAACTTAATTAAAAAAAAATAATAAGAATAATAATTGAAACATTCATTGCAGCTAAAAAGGTTTTGGTTCAAAAAATGCCTTTCTAAAACCACCAAAAAACTATTTCGTTGCATCTGATGAACGTTGAAAATTAAAAGCAAAATAGTGCTTTAATCTTTTGAGGTTGTAAAGTGTTTCAATTAACCCTTCATGGGCCAAGCCCGAGTGTACTCGTTTTTCTCTTCAAGTCTAATTCGCACATTGTTTTGTCTTAATTTTGGATAAAAGCAAATAATCGATGAACACACTTACAAGATAAGGTTTCGTACGGGCGCCTTCGATTCATCGTATAGGCAATTCCAACTCCACCGAGTACGAACAGTTAACTACCTTCCCTAAATACACGGATGAGTGACGTTCTTTTGAACTAACCTGGGTCCAATAAATGTTTGGTACACACGGTGCCCGAAAGACGTTGGATGGTGAGCGTTTACGAGTGGTTTTAAATGGCCTTAGGTGCTCACCAATCATCTGGGGGCTGGACCGTCTGTACCGAATATTTATGGGTCCCTGGTCCTTTAGAGGATTAATTTTAAGCAACCCTTCGAGGAATGAATCATGCACGCTAGACGACATGGACTGTTTTAGTGACAAGCGGGGAATTTAAAATCCAGGAATCTAATAGGCTGAGATGTTTTTTATTTCTAGCGTGGAACCGACTTATGATGGGTCGATTTTGAATTTCCTTTGAAATTTTGAAGATCATAGCATCAATAAGTAATCACTATATAAATAAAAAAGTAATCAAAATCAAAATAGTAATCACTAAAACAGTCAAGTCAGTAAATCCAAGTATGAAGTTTTGTGCTGAGCTCTTTTTACTGTAGAATACGCAAGTAATAAAATATGATCGTGCAGATAGATCATCAAAGGATTATTAGACATAGGCGTAGCGTGACCAAAAAAAGTGGGGGAGCTAAAAAGTGAAGATTTTTTTTTTTTGGCTTCTCGTCTCAAAGGGATGTTTAAAATTACCGGTTGATTGCCAAGTCGATGTGTTTTTAGCCCCTTTGTAATATTTTAGCCCCGATTTTTAGCCCCTCCACCCCAAAAAAGTGGGGGGGGGGGCTGTAGCCCCCCCCCCTGATACGCTACGCCTATGTTATTAGATAAATGTTGTCATTGCACTATTATTTTATCGCACTCTCTACATGTTTTTCTTTCTTTTCCAAAAATCCTTAAATCACCAGTAAAACTAAAAGTTTTATTTTGCAAATTTTGTTTTTCCTTTTTGGACATATTATGGCGCAAGGTATTTCGTAGTCAAAAAAATTACTCAAATGTCTTGTTTATATATGTATTCTCCTATTTTTGTTTTTTGTTGTTTTATACTAACCATGTAAAACACCATCGTAAAGTTTGCAAACAGTTCTGCAATCACGCGTCCACCTTCTTAAGAAAATATTTCTGAAAATTAAGTCCTCAACATGGCAATATTGTTAATGTGGTTGAATTGGATCGAAGCGGCCCTGTTAGCAGATTAATACGAGCAGCCGCAATACTTAAAACCAGTGGCGAAGCGTGCTGTTTAGCAACGTCACATTTTGTCCATTTAAACCCATAGAAAAGGTCAAATTCGATGGTCGTCACCGATCACTGGGTTGTTCGATATTTTTGATTGGTTTTAATAAGCGAAATGCAACGTTATCGGATTCTACGCTTAGCCACTGCTTAAAACACATGAAAAGTAACAAAAAGGACTGGCTTTTGTTTCCAATTTCGATGTAGACCCCAAACACAGAAAAGAATACGCTAGAGAGAGAGAGAGAGAAAAAAAAAAAACATTGCCGAAGAATTTCGACCGCAATCCTTGTTTAGCACAAATAGCACGTAAAAAACCGAGATACAAATTGTTGATACGAATTTTAAATATTTTGAAAACAGGCGCAGTCATAATGCTCTTTCATCGCGAACTCAGCATTAATGAAATATAAAACATTAGGATTTCTAATGAGACGCACGGTTTTTGCAGGAATGACCTTCGAAAGCATGGCAGGAATATGGTGATTTATCCTCTGTAAATCTGACAACATAGTTAAGTGGTCGCGTCGGTGCAACCAACAGCGTGTGGTACCTTCGCACACCTTCCGCAAGTACAGCCCATTCACTTTTATGGGATCATCTTACGTGCACCAGCCCTTCCGCGGCTCCGGAATTCTATACATGTAAATATTCCCTCGCTCAAAATCGTCGCCCTCTCCAGGGGCGTAACAAAAGCCGTTTTCGTTCCCGCAGTGTTGGAGGGGGGGTGTCTTCGAAGCTTGCAAATAGAAAGGAAAAACGTAAACTTTAAAAAATGAAAAACGGCGGAAAAGAAATGGAAAGGAAACGAGAAAAGAAGAAGAATATAGAAGAACACAAAAGACCTATATTTACCACTAATTCTAAGTATAGGTCATTAGTCAGCCCCCCCCCCCTTCATGGTATTTCTTTGCAACGACTCCTCCTTGCAGTATAGTGTTTCTTAGATTCAGATAACAAAGTATTCTTTGCTGAAATCACCACACCCTAGCTGCTCGTGACAATATTTCCAGTTTTTTTGTGTGAAAGATGGCGATTTTGTCCGTAAGATTGTAAGATTAGTCATTTTGCATTTATCTATGTAAGTACAGATAAGGTGCCTGGATCTCCCAATACGGCATTACATCAATATTTATTAGCATTGCAGTTTTCCGTAAGAACAGATCTTCAAGCACCGGCTTGTATTAGACAAGATTGCCGTCTTTTGTCTTGGTTTAATGGTTTTGAATTTCAGGCCCACAACCACAAGCCTCAGTGGGGAAGATTTTTTTTTACGAAATTGGACTGTGAAACATTTTATTTGGTCGTTGTAAGTACTATCGACGAATTAAAGATTGTCGCGACATTTTCACACATTTTCAGTTATGATTATGTGAGTGTGGGACTAATCTGCAACGGTTCTCCCACCCCACCCGCACTAGCCCCTCGCCTGCTAGGTGTGAGGAGTATGATGAGTGGCCGAACCGGAACCTTGAAGGCCAAACTTAGCTCTTGAAAATCTCGCGACAATCTTTAATTCGTCGATAGTACATTTTTTGAGGCTCTGGGGCTGTATGACGGCAATGGACCACGAGTAAAAGAGGAGAGGGGATATTGTTTTTTTTTTTGTTTTTTGTTTTTTTTTTTGGGGGGGGGTTCAATTCTAGCTACGCCACTGCCCCCTTCGGCCTTCCTACTATACTTACATGATTATATTCCTTTCTTCCATTGGAAACTGCAGAGAAAGTGTAAAATCGGACTTTAACCCTTTCACGGAATATGGTACATCACGTGTCCCATTTTAAGTAACAAATAGTCGTGTGCCCATCAAAATTCTTAGAAATGGCCCTCTTTTGAACAGTCTAAAAAAAATCTCTAATCCCAAAAAGCGGGCATAAAAGGATTTACTCCCAATGAGTCTGTTGTGCTTTCTTCAATAGTCACTTTTGACCCTTGAATCGTAAAGAAAATGCCGAGAATACAACCGTTTTTCTATTTCCATCGCAGTTCATCAAGTCCAAGTTACTACAAGAAATCAACGATATCACGCTGACAATGAGAGAGTAGTTAAATATTCCTACTCGGCGATGTCGATTTTGCCTATTCATCTATTTTAAGGCGCTCTATGAAACTTTATTGATTTTGCCTAACCATCTATTTTAAGGCGTTCTATGTAACTTCATTCATTGATTTTGCCTATCCATCTTATTTAAGCCGTTCTATGAAACTTTATTGATTTTGCCTACCTATCCATCTATTTTAAGGTGTTCTATGAAACTTTATTTAGCAGATTTCAACAATTTGGTATCGCTTTTTCAATAAAGAAATTGCAATGGGTCTGTTTCAAGTTTCAAACTTTTGACACAGCTTTAAGGTGGGTCAATTCCTCTGGAAAATCGCGTGAAAATCCTCTGCAGTACTGCCAATTTACATGTAAAATCAAGAGAATCCCTTAATCCAACGATGATTCTCAATTCTCATGTATGAAAACTTTACCAAGTTCAAAGATATGGTAGGACTACATCTTTGTGAAAATTATTCGAATATCTATGATATTTTTGTCTACCGGACGATCCAGATTCCAGCCGCTGCTAGATTTCAAGATCTTCTCTTAAAATTGCTCGCGTACCGCCCGTACCGGTAGTCCTTGTCTTCCGTCTCAACTTTCGGAGTCTATAGAAACTGTAAACTTCCATAATGAGGACCTACAATCTGTCACACATACTTCCTCGTTCGTCCCCCTCCTTTAAAATCCGTCTGCGTCTCTCATTTTATCGGTGACTATTATTTAAACGGTTATTCGGGGTATGTAATGGGCTCTATCTATCGTAGATTAAGACGCGCATTTCGGGAGGGTGGAGAGGGGGATAGGAAAATGGAGGGGGATTCCCCAATTTCTGTTTGAAATTATCCTCCGAGGCAGCTGAGCCTCGAGATACAATTTGCTTACATTTTGTCGTTCGTCAAATATTTGCACGTCTGATATCGTGCGGTTGCTTTAAGCGTGCGGGGAAGGGGGGTGGCAAGGCGGTTCCGAATTCCGAATTCGGTTCGGTAGCGAATCCTGTTACGTCACGACCACAGAGCGCATTAGCTCCGTCTTTTAGCCGAGCGAAGCCCAAGCCAAGGCGTAAGCGAGGAGCTAGGAGTTTGGGACTGATGCTGCTACCGGTGCTGGGGCTCCTAACTGCTGTTCACGCAGAGCCTCTGTTTGCCGAGCCTAAAATATTGCCGTCTTCCCAAGTCTTAAGATATTCTCAAATTGTATCGTTAACATATTTGCAGAAGGGATAGCCCTCCCCCCTCCTCCTCCCACAGACTTGCCTTCTTCACTGCCTCCCCTTCTTCTCTAGCCGTCGCACAAAGCACGTCGGACCGTGGGTGGATATGATCGATTTGGTGACCAAAAATCAGCAAATTTAAATCACCCAAAATGGGGCTCAGAGAAATAAACTGTTGGGAATACCCCACGAACACTTTATCACATCAAAATTATTCTGTGGAGGGCCCCCCGACCCTCCTTTAATATTCCTGAGGAGACCCCCACACCCCCCTATAATATTATGGGGGAGACCCCCAAACCCCTCTTAATCCTTTCCGTCACAGTGTCCTTATAATAGACGACCATTTTACATGGATCCTCATGGAAATTCGGAAAAATTGACTCACTCATGAAATCATATGAGAAAAAGTTAGTTCAATTTAATGGTTTAAGTTTCAGATTACAGTGACACTTCTTTCATAATTCGTGACAGAAAGGGTTAAGGGGTTGATTTTACAGTATAGGCTGATTGCAGAATGTTTTGGCACATTTTCATCAAAATTTAAACAGCTTTCTTTGAAACATTCCAATTTTCCCCCACGTTCACCCACCCAAATTCACCCTTCCATCGTTCAAATCTTCATTGATTTAAATGGAAACCTTGTATCATCCATAATTTGCCTACAATTTGGAATTTCGAAAAAACAAAAGAAGCCCCTCTGAGGTAAGGTGAAAGCAACTTCTCTATATTGATACATATGGACGATTGGTTCAAAAGTTATGCTGCGGGATACAGACGGACAGACATGTGCGCCATCGAAATCAGGGCTGCCGTTTTGCGTATAATCAGTGATATTTTTCAATTCACCGATGATTCCACTGGTTGAGAAAAGATTACACAGTTCAGTTCAGTGTATTACTGTACTGTACTAAAATACTCGCATCTGTAGTCTTTTCTCAACCGGTGGAGTCGTCGATGACTTTAAAAAACTTGCGGATATTTTAATTAATCAACGGAGTTTCCACCGATTAAGAAAAGATTACAGATCAGAGTATTTTCGAGCATTACAGTCATACACTGAACTGTGTAATCTTTTCTCAACCGGTGGAATCATCGGCGAATAGAAAAATAGCATTGATTATACGCAAAACGGCAGCCCTCATCGAAATACTTTCTCAATTTCTAACTTTGTTAGTAGTGAGAAAGTAAAAAAACGACTCGGCGAAAGACTCTAGTAGAGCTAACCAAAGGATGCCTACTCCTAACTAAAGAAATTTTGCTGGATGAACTAAATATTTGGTTGGCTCTGCTAAATTCTACTGCCGTGTCATTTTTCTACGAAAGGTTTTGTCACCGCTCCTAAAGTGGTTTTTTTTTTTTTTTTTTTTTTTTTTTTTTTTTTTTTTTTTTTTGCGATTCTCTTGCTAAATTTTGGTGCATGTTGTTAAACGGTCCATTCCGGCATAAAAAGCAGCGGAAATTACGATGAACACATTAAAAAAATTCGAAATTCACTCACAGACTCACACAGTTACTTTTATCTTATTCTTAAAGACGTGTATTGTGACTAAGCGAAGTGCTTATCAAGCGCTTTGCAACGAAAATCCAAAATACATTTTTACTCAATTCCACCACGAAAAGTCATGAGAAATAACATTTGAAACTTTCAAAGATGATTGAGCTTGGTTCCTGCTGCCCACTCCGCTCACTGTGCGCCCCACGCCACGCGCGATTTCTCTGAGATTTTCAGCCGAAAATTGAGACGGCGGGTTCAGACGAAAGGCCCATAAAACGCCAGGTCTGTTCTTTCGGGAAAACCCTATTCTAGAACATAAAGCCAACTTCTAAGATAGATCACGTATCGTGTTTTAGATAGGACCTTCTTCTGAGGACCGCACCATGCCTGTTTGCATTGTTTTGGAGGGAGCGGTGCGGTGATGTTTGCGACCCTCGATGATGAACAAACTTGAAATAAACTCATTGTACGTGCGACTCCTCGCACGAGAGTAAAGCACCCGCCAAGCATTGCGTCATGGGCGGATACAGGGAATTGTCTTTCTATCTCTTCTCTCATTTGAAAAAGTGCTTTAGAAAAGGACAGAAGAGGGGGTCAAAGTCACGTGATGGCCCCCTCTGCTGTCCTTTTCTAACACATATGTTCAAATGGAGGGAGAGAGAGAAAGACAATTCCCTGTATCCGCCCATGCATTGCGTTGCCGGGTCTTCGTTCATTGATGACTGTGAGCTTATTTTTCATTCATGAAATGGGGAATGGATTGATGCAAACTTCTGCTACACACCGAAAAAACAAAACAGAAAACATTTTGGTAGCGTAGACAAAACCTTTGGTAAAAAAAATTACCCAAGAAAAGTCAAATTAGTCGAGCCTACCAAATCTTTGGTTCACCCGGCGAAATCTCTTTAGTCAGGCACACAAAACCTTTGTTTTAGCTCCTCTAAAGTATGTTCTCTACTGAGGGTGTCGTCAGTGCTATCAAAGTGCTTTTTTGGGGGGGGGGTTTCTGTGCTGCAATATGAAGGGTTGATTCCCATGTAAAATCACTTATTTTTGATTGTCCGACGGATGGCAACACTGTTTCGCTCG
This sequence comes from Trialeurodes vaporariorum, assembly GCA_011764245.1. NCBI lineage: Eukaryota > Metazoa > Arthropoda > Insecta > Hemiptera > Aleyrodidae > Trialeurodes > Trialeurodes vaporariorum. The sequence goes on from VMOF01000001.1 coordinate 40,461,514, forward strand.
CTCTCTCCCGCGTCGCTAAGTTGCGGTTTTCACGAGTTTAATCCCATTCTCAGTCACGCTGTTTGTTGATTGAAATGTTTGTTGTTCGCTGGAAGAAGGGCCCATAAAATATTTCGAGTGGTCAACCTAACAAGCCGCATCAATATAATTTGAACCCTTTCCCCTCGTATGTCGGATATATTCGACCAGGGAAAAGTTGAGTTCCACTCACAGGTCGGTTATATCCGACATAAAAAAGATACCTTCTGAGGACTCAATTGCCGGATATATTCGGCGCGCTTGACGCGCTTGACCAATGATGAGCTCTAGCGGATTTTATGGGAACTAGGACAAACATCACGCACTACACCAGCGCGCTCTGTACACCGTGATGTGAGTTTTTTACAGATCATATGGTTTGTTTTCATATCGTGTTGTTGAAGCTCCACGAGCTGGTGGGGCGGTCGGGTAAAAATGCTCACGAGTGGAAAGGGTGAAAACAAACCTTAGTGCGGGCGAATTCGAGAGAAGGTCATAGTGGTTGCCTATTTCACTTGGCAGCTGAACAAGATAAAAAAAGAAAGAAAAAAAAAATGGCAACACTTCAAACCATTTAAACTTACCTAAAAGAATCGATTTTTCTCGAGGCAGACAGCAGAAGGGCTGTTGCAAGAACTCTATAATGTTGGTGTTTTTCACAGGGGTTATTTTTAGTGACATTCTCCAATCCATCGGTGATTCACCAGTTGAAGCAAATATTACATATAACAGTTGAGAAATATAGCAATGGCTAATAAGAATACTCAAATCCGCAATCTTTCCCTCAACCGGTAAAATCACTGGTGGATTGTAGAATGACGTTACAGATCCGCGAAACGGCGGCTCTGGTTTTTCAGTTGGCAAATGGGACCCCTAGTCCTAGAGTTCGAAAACCCACCAGTTGCTAACCCCGGTAGCCTCGTCATTTGACAAATAATTGTTGTAATCATGTGATTACCAAGGGATACCTACCAGATTTATAGTGCAAATCGATGGTGAATCTGGTTATCGGTGAAAGAATACCGTAGAAAAATTTCAGGAAAACTTTGAGCAGAGACTACTTTAAGCGGATTACAACCATAGGAAGCCACCAACCGGTAGAGTCCCTATATATACTATGAGAGTTGCGCCAAGTCTCTAAAAATAACGAAGAAGAAGCGGGTCAATGGAGCCCCCAAGAGGCAAATTGCAAATGGCGGATGACCATTTGCCTCTGCGCTGTTGCCACTATTTCGCTATCTCTTATAGGTTAGGTTTAGAGTCTCGAAAATAACGGTCGTTATTGAAAGAGATAATCAATGTTCTCCAGAATAACATTGATAGCACAGTCTGGCAAGCATCACTTGTAGCAATATGACAGTAAGTCCATTATTCGAACACGGGAACACAGACTAGTAGAATTTACCATCTTCATAGCTGATTTTGGAGTCTGCTATCAAGTATGGTAAATGCAACGTGCCTTTGTAGTAAATTTGGATAATCTGTTGCTACATTTCACCACAAGGTCGTTGTATTTACCATATGATGTTAAAATTTACCATACTTGATAGCAGACTCCAAAATCAGCCATATACCCTGGTAAAAATGTTCCATGACCAATTTTACATGGAAATTACATCAGTAATTTCCATGTAAAATTGGTCATGGAACATTCCAGGAATTCATGGAATTCTACCAGTCTTTTTTTTCCGTGAATAATCATCCGATTTTTTCCCGTTATAGACTTAGGGTAAAATTTCGGAATTTATAGGAAAATCTGGCAACGATGAAACAATGACAAACATTCACCTGCGCAGATATACAAAATTCATGCGGACTAATTAAGAATAGAGATACGTGCGGCGATCACAAAAACAAATAAAATTTACGAAGGTAAATCAAGTTTCAAATATAATGAAGCTGCCCTTTTCTTTGACGTCGAAAGAACAAGGTTCATACAACCCAGTAGGTATATAGGTTTCAGCAATCGATTATATAGAGATACCCACTTAAATGTCGAATGTTCATGTAAAAATATTCAAGTCAATCCAATTTTGAGAAAGTCAGAGCATCAGAGAGCATCATAATTTACATACATTACGTATGCGTCGAGTGTTCTTCAAATCGACTGGATGAATAAAGTACTTTGGCAAGTACTTAGATTAAGACCCGTTGACCCAAAGCTAATGCTACCGTCTCTCATTTTTGCATATACCTACCGCAACATTTGATTTCATTGGCGGATCCAGGAATCTATTCTTCTCTCTTTTCTCTCATTAGAACGTTTTTGTTAGAAAAGGACAGATTCGAGGCAGTCCGTGATATCTGCCCCTATTCTATCCTTTTCTAACTCATGTATTCAAATGGTCAGAGAGAGAGAGAAGGACAATTTCCTGGATGCGCCAGTGCTTGATTTCCTTCTCAGAGGAGGAAAATCTTGAATCTACAATCCGTCAACTGACCTCGGTTGTCTCTAAAGAATATATTTTGTTATTTTTTAACGTGACGTAATGTGACACTCTCTGAAGAGAATTCAATCCAATATACAGTGCCATTTGTGGCTCTTTTTAAATGTCGTATTTTCAGGTAATTCTGCTTAATGCGCCAAAACTAAAGTAGAAAAACAAAAACCGAAAAATCATACTTTATGGATAACGAACCGAAACACGTTGACCGAAAATACATCATATGTATTCTTTTGCAAGACCATCAACGAAAAACTGGAAAGAATTCGTTCAACATTATTTTTAAAACAACATATAAAACTGTTTTTTGTTAAGCAGTCTCTTAAGTATTCTACTTTGTTATTTTTAACATGCCGTCCGGTGGCATTCTCAGACGAGAATTCAATTCAATAGACTCTGTCATTCAATTGACATGCATGAGTGAAAGAGCCTCGGATGCAAAAGATATTAAAACCCTTGAGGGCGATCGACTCCATTCGTCAAGCTGAAGCTATAGAGGGGTCACAAGCGGGGCTTTGGAGTCATCACCTTTTTGCCTTGTTAATGAGTCATGAAATGACATGCATGAATGAAAGAGCCTCGGATGCAAAATATATTAAAACCCTCGAGGGCGATCGACTTCATTCGTCCAGCTAAAGCTACAGAGGGGTCACAAGCGGGGTTTTGAAGTCATCACCTTTTTGCCCGTGTTAGTGAGTCATGAGCTGACATGCATGAGTGAAAGAGCCTCGGATGCAAAAGATATTAAAACCCTTGAGGGCGATCGACTCCATTCGTCAAGCTGAAGCTATAGAGGGGTCACAAGCGGGGCTTTGGAGTCATCACCTTTTTGCCTTGTTAATGAGTCATGAGCTGACATGCATGAGTGAAAGAGCCTCAGATGCAAAAGCTATGTGCCCCGAAAGCATGTGCATTATGATGAACCGACTTAATAAAAAAATATAATTCCCTTGATGCCTCTGCCATGCTACGGTACGCTGTCTCCACAGACGGGGGGGGGGGGCATCGGAGGCCGGATCCCACGACAGCAGGTACGATTTCGTGCCCTATGGGCGGTTCTGGCGCCATTTGCTGCTCACATTTTTAAAAGTTCGTATTATCAGGTAATTTGAACCACTGAATGCGTAGAAACCAGAAAGTAAAATAATTGTCAGTCCTTTCCTAATGCACACGATCAAATCAATGGAGAGATAGAGGGAGAGAGGGATGGAGAGAGAGAGAGAGGGAGAGAGAGAGGGAGAGAGGATCATGTGTCCGATGGTAAGATGAAGCAAAAGCCTTGACTTGAAATGGATTCGCGGAAATTTTGCGTCTCTAATGAAATAAAAGTTTCAACGGAGGATGGATTTAATAAGACGAGAGATAGATAGGAGGGAGAGAGAGAGAGAGAGAGAGAGAGAGAGAGAGGATGGAGAGAGGGAGTGAGAGAGTGGAGGGGAGGGGGTAGATCTCTCAAAAAGCTCTTGCAACGCACATGAAAATTTGCTGTCTGTCGCTTTTCCAAAACGGTGTACTATATTTCCGGTTCTTTTTTTACACGCTTCATTCGAGAGGTTACCAGGAAGTGACGAAAATAAATGTAAAACAAATTTCTGGAATTCAGGATGAGAACCGACTATAACAAGCACTTACTTCCATTTCACCTTACACGTGCAACCTATTTTTCAATCCAAAAATAACTTCAATCACCTGAACCCACGTACTCGCAGCGCTGAAAGCTCTATGCACTGTGAAACTTTGCTGTAGCAGCTAATTCTTCCATTGACAACGATTCCAAGAACATGTATTTACGCGTATACGGATCACACGTCCACACGATCACATGTTCAAAATGACCCTGAAAAATTCTAAATTCTGTATTGCTAGGACCCAAGAAGCAATATGCTCTTAAAATAGTAAGAAACTTCTTCGTTATAAATGGACCCGCAAGTTCGGTTGAAGTGCCTTCAATTTCAAGAAATACCAATAGCATCATTGGAATGTCGGAATAGTTGCACATTCAAATATTGCAGAAAATAAGGAGTAGTAATTAATTAGTAAAGCGTCGAAAAAAAAAACAGAAAAAACAACAACCAAAAATAAGGGTGCAATTTAGAAAATTTCCTTGAGATTTCCTTGAATTGAGTTGGTATCGAGAAATACCCTAGTCGAGTAGAGTTAAGTGAAAAAAAAAAAAAAAAAAAAAAAAAAAAAAAAAAAAATTCAATTCAAAGACGCTCCAACAATTCTCGAGAAATCTTGCGTTTATATTCGTTGCTAAGGAGCTGCCCTGAAAGTTTTCCTTGAGATTTTTGAGTACACAACTGTACGACGTACGTTTCTGGAGCGTCTCTGTTTTAAAATGCTTCAAATCACCCTGGAAAATCCCTTGAAACTTCATCGAAAAATCTCAAGGTGTTTTGACTCAAGGTGTGTTTCTGAATTGCAACCCAAGTATATTGATTTTGTATCCAAAATAACTACTTGGAATTCATATATTTTGTTCCTGAAAATTTAAACAATTGACTTAACATGTTCTCGAATTTATTTTCTCGACATTTTGTATCATGTTCAAGAATAATAACCCGAACTAGGACTAGGCGTTAATTTTTATAAAACCGTCGATAAATTTGCACACGCATTTTTCCGACAGATCAAAGCTCGTCGATTGTTTTTCATTTTCGGCTTTGAAATAAAGTTATAAGGTAGGTGACCCAAAGGTGGCCATACCTAAGCTTGGAGCCAATTTTCACTAACAAAGCATGAGAGAGAGAAAAAAGGAAATACGTCAATTTACTCTTCACACAGTTGGCTATCATATACTGATTTCATTTTTTTTTAATTTTGATTTGTTTTTGGGATCACGTTTTTTGTCATCCAGGGATTTGTCATCCAGCCACTTTGACGTTTAGTAACTTCCAGGTTTCGAAAGATAAAAACAAAAAACCAACTTCGGAACCCTCTTGTCCCATTCAAGAAGGGCGGCTACTAAAAATCTCAGCTTTAAAAATTCAAAATTCGCGAAAATACAAGCAAAAACAAGTAGCTGGATGGCGTATGTCATCCACGCGACCACTCGAGGGTTAATACCAAAAAAGTTTAGGCACACAGTTTACCACCAGGTTATTGGACACCAGCTAATCAGAAGCCGTCATTCATGTTCTCTCTTACCAGTGATGACGACGCGACGCGACCGACGCGACGTGCAGTGTGTCCATTTAGTTTGCTACGCTTCTTCGTAATTTACTCTTTGTCCGCGCAACGCAAAAAAGTTATCGTGATCATTTTACTACGTTTTCAATGCGCTCTTTTTTTTTGTCAACTTGACCAAATAAACGATTTATTTTTCTTTTTTTTTATATAACATGATATCGTTTCAAGGGACTTCAAAAAGACCTTGAAACGCATCTTAGAGTCAATAAATTCAACTGCATTTATGCTATTTTTTCCGAGTTTGTTTTTGACTTTGGGAATTCAAAATTTTTGGGATTCTTTATCAGCATCTTTATAATCAAAACAATTTTTCCTTCGTTGTTTTCTTCCTCTATTTCTTCTAATTTTGTGATCTTTTCGAGGTGTAAACAGTGGCGTCACCTGGGGGGGGGGGGGGCTGATGCCCCCCGAACGTGCCTGTTGCCACCCAATCGATAAAGAGAGAAAACGTGTGAAAAGGCAAAGAAAAGTAAAAGGAAAGAAAAGGAGTGAAGAAAAAGAAAAAGAAAGAAAAAGAGAGAAAAAGAAAGGAAGAGATAGAATGAGAAAGAAATGGTAGAAGGAGACAAAGGAGGAGAAAATGTTGATTGTGATTTAATAAATAAATAAATATTAGAGGAGCTCGAAGGTTAACACTCCGTTTTTTGTTTGTTTGTTTTGTTTTTTGTTTTTTGTTTTTTGTTTTTTGGTTTTTGTTTTTTGTTTTTACAATCAATACAATCTCAGAGTATAGGATTTTAAATCCAATCAAAGTTTAATCGTATCCGATCTCTAAATAAACCAAAACGTTAACCGCAGATACTGACCTAAATTCTGATGAATTTATTTTTTACGTTGTTCCAAGTAAAAACAAGAAGATGATTTGGTAATTTTCGTCATTGATTTAGAGTGAAATTCAGAAAAGTGTGAAATTTTTCTCAGTAAACCTCAATTTTTCAAAATTTTCTGGGGGTGGACAACCGGACCCCCGCTAACTGGGGGGAATGACCCCCACAGGAGATCTCATATCTTCCCCCCCCATCCATGCAAAAGTCTAGTGACGCCACTGGGTATGATTACAAATTCAAACAAGAAAGCATTCCATCTCTAAGTGCTGGAGCGAAACGTAATCATAATCATCTAAACACCCATTGGAAAGTTTTACCCTTATAGTCACGTGCACCACAGTAATTAATCATTATTTCAGCAATGTATAATCTTACATCCTTTGAATGTTTCCAAAGAGAACTCAGAATTTTAATCATTATTTCAGCGTTATATACTTATTATACATCCTTTGAATGTTTTCAAAGAGAACACAGAATTTTATTTATTCATTTCTCTATATTTTAGTGTTGAAACTTTCTTTGGGCGCCATTTACATTCCGAAATATCCCTCTCTTTTCATCTTCATTTCATGTCTTAAATTTTGATCGTGACAATGAGAAACTAAGTTTTAGCCGGTTAATCATTTTTCCGACTCTCCCTTTTGGTGGGTTTATCGCCACCCCCACCCCACCCCACCCTACCCCTTCCCACACCACCCTCTTTCGAACACTACCGCGATATTTGCGAGGCACAACCCTCGCAACACCTGAGGCTACACCAACAACTGAGTTTGAAACTTTGGATAAAATGTTCTTTTTACGTAAGGAAGGCATAAACGAAGGATGGAGTCAGCTAGGTAGGAAGTCATTGGATGCACCAGGTACAGACAATGGTGAAGCATAATAAATGGAGGCGTTAACCTGACAGAAAACCCGCCCTCTCCCCACCTCCCCGGAAGTGGAAATAGAGGGACATAATGTACTGCTTCAAAAAAAGGTACAAAATGAGAAAGGAAAATTCAGAGAATAAAAAAATAGAGTACCTATACACTATACAGGGTGTTTCAGGTTTAAGGTCGGAAACTTCTAGAGCCGATTATTCAAGTAAAAGTAATACTATTTTTTCCTATAAACATGGGCCTTAAAATGCTTCCCTTCGGAGCTACGATTTTTCGAAGTTTGGAAAAAAAATTTAGTTTTTTTGAAACTGTGGCTAAGATTATCCATAAAATGTCACTAAAATTTGGTACTAAGCGTATATTTAGGTGTGAAATTCATTGAAACTCATGAGATAATTATTAGATAAGTCCAAGTCAACTTTTCTGACACTCTTGAGCATTTAATGGCAAAAGTTTCATGTTGCCACTGAGAATTTTCAAAATTTTATGGAAGAATTAGATTGCAAAAACCCTAATGAAGATTTTCAATCACTTACATTTTTTCAGTGCGACGCGTATTAAGTGAGATAATTGACGTTGAAGTTGAAAAAGTCAGCGCTTTTACTGTGGCGGGCGTCACGAATGCGGTACTGTAAGCGCCTACATGCAGATTGCGTGACGCCCGCCATAGTAAAAGCGCTGACTTTCCCAGTTATAAGTCCAATCCCAAAGTGTGACATGATTGACGATCTGATTCTTGATGGTTTGCCTCATTTCTTTTAACCTTGAATCAGAAATTGTAATTAATCCAGGGGAAATTGGTTTTAAATGAAAGTAAGTAAGTGTTTTAGAATGGCTATCTGGACACCGAGTTCTTAAACAGCTATCCAGGTGAGAAAAATTAGATTGTTTCCGTCATGTGTCAGTTTCTTCATCGAGCAAATCATTCCAGGAGAAATAGATTTATCGATTTCTGTGTCCCGATAGCCACCCTAAAACACTTGCACTTTTGTTTAAAACCAATTTCACATGCGTCCGTCACACTTGTTTTTGAAATTTTCAAGGTTTAAAAAAAAAGTGTGTGTGAAAAATATCTATAAGATATTTCTGTCATGGATGCCTCATTGGTGATTCAAAATCACGTCTCATAAAGTCTCTCTGCTGGTAAAGCTTGTTGAGGAGAAAAATAAAAGGTTAGACAAAAAAGCGAGAAAAACCCTGAAGAAACATTCGTACATATGCGACAACATTTTCCAATATTTTCAAATTGACGGACACTTGTTTAAACTTTCAGAATGTTGTGTATCTTGATGGGATATAAATCTGTGTCATGATTGATGATAGTCCCCGAAATGATGCATCGATGATCGTCAAAGGTGTAAGTGCGGGCATCGGGGGATTGTGGCGCTCCATCGCTTCTGAGGGTCTACTTCGGTCATCTGAAAAAGCGTAATGGGATGAAAGCAAATTTTCAAAAAATCGAAAATTTCGTGCGCATTTTCGATTTTGGTGACAACTTGATTTTCGGATTCTCTTGATTCTCTTGATTTGTCTGCTTTTTCGAAGAGATGTAAGTGTTTCTACAGGGACGACGATTCGGAAGATAAACCACCCGTAATAAGAATAACATATGTACTTGATGGCGACTCGATACGGTTACCATATGATTCTCCTTGATCACCTCACACTCGGTAAGCCTTTGAGATGAGTATGTAAAATTGTATCGTGTGTAATTGAAGGAGCTGTGCGTGGGAGCCTTCAATTTAGTGCTATCTTTCGGAGACTCAGCAGGACAGTTGGAAAATTTATAAACCCAACCTTTCCCTTTCCACACATTTGTATTGGTGATGTGAAAGTTTTAAGTATTCGTTCGGCATAGGATTACAATTGTCACTCCTAACTTCCACCGCACTACTGTGTGGATTAAATATGATTATTTTAATTTTTATGTTATCTGACTGTTATCATATCAGTCGGTTTGAAGAACTGTATTTGTCCAAGTAAAGCGTGAGTTTGTAATATAGCAGTGGGAGGAGGGAGGCGAGGGGCAAGTGCCTGTCTTGACTTTCCAGTGTTTGAATGCATCAACAATAACTGTGGTCTAACCTCAAGACTCTCGAGTAACTTTCTTTTCTCATCAGAATTACTTTTTATGTCCTCCAATTATGTAGTCTTTCATTTTTGTTTAGTTGTGTCTCGTGTATTTTAATTGTTGAGTATAAGGCCAACAATTGTTCTCCAAGAAATAGCTCTGAGGTAACAATACACATATTCCTATTCAGTTTTCACGAAAAAAGTTGTACGACCTCTTTAAATATCAGGCCTGCCTTTCCTTATGCAACCGCATTGTCAATATTTGTAATGGGTCTGTTGCAAACTTTTGCTACAGCAATAAAAAGTGTTAATTCCAATGTGAAATCGCCTGAAAAGTCCATTGGAGGGCATCATAAAGTCATGAAATACAATATTAAACTCACAAGAGGCGTTTATTGAAATCCAAGATGGCGGCAAAATATCGAGGAATCTGAATGTATGCACCGTGATCATCCAAGGATTGCCAACTTTGACAACCTCACTGGAGGTAGAGGTTATGTGTTTGTTTACGTTGTGATTGGTTGTGATGGATATTGTGAGGTTGGCTATCCTTGAATGTTCGTGGTGCATGCATACAGATTGCTCAATATTTTGCCGCCATCTTGGATTTCATTAAACGCCTCGTGTGAGTTTATTTTTGCATTTCATGGCTTTCTGATGCCACCATTGGACTTTTCAGGCAATTTTACATTAGATTGTACTCTCTATAGCACTGTAGCAAAAGTTTGCAACAGACCCATTAGATACCATTCAGAGTCTCATCAGAATCTCTGATTGTTTTTTAAGCCAATGTTTGTCAAGCATCAGGCAATTGATTGGAAGGACTGCGTGGTCAACGCAGGTAAGGGATCGGAACGCGGGCTGCGGCCTCTGATTGGCTGTAAGCCTGGTGCAAAACTGTTTCAGGCCATAGGGAAATTAACACGGGGTTTTCGTTCCGAAACGCTTATCTCGAAACCTGTGCAAAACTGCCTGTAAACAAATAAAACGAGTCAATTTAGCAGAATTTTCCGAACAAATTGATAGGTCATAAGTGCCACTTTATTGAAAATTCGAAAAGGCTGTCTCAGTTGAAAAGTACACATAATAGTGAGTTACTCAAACACACGCCAAGCATGTAAACACACTATTCTGCGTACTTTCCAACTGAAACAGTCTTTTCGAAATTGCAATAAAGTGGCACTTATGACCTATCAATTTGTTCGGAAAATTCTGCTTATAATCGACTCGTATTCATTGTTTAGACAATTTTGCACAGGTTTCGAGAAAAACGCCCCGAAACAAAAACCCCGTGTTAATTTCTATAAGACCTAAAACACGCTTGCAGCCAATCAGAGGCCAGCCAACGTTTCCGATCCTTTATCTGTGTTGACCACGTAGGCTTTCCATTCAATTATGCGACTCTTATTTACTCTTTGGTTGCATAGACACCACGCTGCAAATCTTTGGCGTTAACTAAATAGAAATCACTCAAAAGAATTTAAAGGTTATAAAGGAAAGCAAAAGCCCGCAAGTCCAACCAAACGGAGGAGGGGTTCAGGAGATTGTGAAGATGAGACATTGTCGGTGAAGAGACAGAAAACTCTTGAACACCTCATGTCAAAAGAGAATTACAATCCTAGTAACAACTCATACACTTATCAATGCATGTCTTGCACTTACGGTGGAGAACGGTAGGTCATTTGATTGTCTAAATGACTCTAGTTTAAAGTAAATCATATATCCAAGGCTTGTAAAATTTGCTGGAATGTCTCTGAGTGCAGCAAAAGTTCGTGACCGGCTCATAAGTAGTGCCGCTATTTAGAAAGAGGTTTTCAAGATTATTGAAGAACAAGGTGTTATCTCTGTAAGTGGGCAACTTGACTGAGTAGTCACGTTTTAAGGGTGACTGTTAAGTATGTATCAGACAGATTGATTAAGCCACCCACGTTAAAATTAATTCAGTTGACAGACCGAGCGTCATCAAAATATTAAAAAAAAAAAAAAAAAAAAATCTACATCAAAATTTAGAGAGATATAACCTTTTACGTTTTTTTCTTTCAGCATGGATAATAGATGAAATCAATCTTTTAAAAGTGGCAGGATCGATTCGAGAAGGATTGCAAGAAGAAGAAATTGAAAGATATGCGGAAGAAGAAGAATAAAAAGAAGAAGAAGGAATGTGTGTTCAGTGCATAAGCCTACAGACATGGTTGACTTTTTTATTTTTGCAACGCACAATTCAAACTCTCCAGTATTCGCTGTGCCGCTTATACCTTCCAAGTAGCGGTTGAAGACACTATGTGACTATGAGAACGATTTCCAAGTTTTCGGAGCGCGACAGTAAGTTTCTGCCGAAAATTTCGCAATGCAAATATCAGAATGCTTTCAAGGAAAGCCAATTTAAAGCCGGATTTTACTAACTGCCTGCCCGACCAGATGGACTTCTGCTCATAATATGCTCAAACGGATGTTAGCATTGAAAATAAGTTTCATTAAATATTGCTGCGACGATTATGTTATTTTGGATGACGATGAGTCGGATTGAAATGAAACAATCAAGGGAATCTTGGAGCCTGTTAAAATTGCAACTTACAATCAACAAATGGAGCAACTCACTGTAGAGAGGCAATTTTGCAAAGGTTTCGAGATAACGTCCCGGAACGAAAACCCCGTAATTTCCACAAGGCCAAAAAAAGGTTGGCACCACGATTTCCCTCCATTTCCAGCCAATCAGAAGCCGACTTTTATCAGTATTGACCACGCTGGCTTTCAATGCAATTGCGACTCTTGTTTACTCGTTAGTAACTAAACTCTTTATAAATACCAAGTTAAGTTTGCTTTCATTTACCTACCAACATGTAGCTGGGGCTATCTTTTTAGATCTTTTTTTTGTCAGGGAATGTGACATTTTCTTTTGCTGTCAAGCAAACTTAAATTTGTCTAAATCCTATACGACTTTTGGACAAACTGACTTTAAGAAATAACGCGACAATGTCTGAGGACAGAACATGTTGGACAAATGTCTCGCGGAATCAATTTTATTTATATATCTTGAACGTTTCAAAGCAGCAACTATTGTGAAAATAATACCAAGTGATAATAATTATATTTTTCTTTCTAACTTTGTTGCAGCAGTCAGCAGTCGAAAAATTTGGCTGCAGCATAAGATTTTTAATAATGCTTGTCAAAGTTACAAAAGGAACGTTGAAAAGAGAAAAGGTTAAGAATGTTCACAATTCATCAGAGTTTTACAGCTTTATCGCAGAAAAATGTAAAAACTTTTTGTCCATGAGTACCTATTTGTCAATAACCAATTTCTCATAACCATGTTGCTTCGAAATGTTATTTCTTTTAAAAAAAAAGTTTTTTTTTTTTTCTCAATAGAACATGCATGGTAGTCGCATCATTTGTCAAATAATTTAGTGGCTGTAATAATTTGTAAGTGGAACGTTAATAGATTAATTTTTTTCTAAAGCGAGGTTATTAGTGGAACAATCGTTTCTTGGTGAAGCACCACTCAACTGTGGACTGTGGAATCAATTGTTTCACGTAAAATCAGATAATGGAAATATGATATACTTTGCTCGATCCGGCACTATTTTATATTTTAGTCGGGGACGGGGCATCATTTCAATTTTTTCTTGGGTAGGGGGGGGGGGGGGGGGAACAAAGTCTGATACGACCACCAAAAAAAAAGGCCTTACCAGTTAAATAAGAATTAGTATAAGGTGGAGTTGCGCCGCCCCCCTTTTTTTTTTGTCAAAGGTATCGATTATTTTATAATCAAATATAATTGGGACTATTCAAGACATAAATTTGACTGTTGATCAAAATCCTTGGGAGTCATTTAATGCCCCCCCCTCCCCAATGACGCCGACAAATTTTGTTAGGTCGATAGTCGAATATTTCTCCGTCTTAAATTTGTTTGTGCTGGTATTTTTGCTTGTTACGAGATGCTATTGATTTTTCATACTCAAAATTTTACCTTATACATCTACTGCTTTTCTGGCTCTTGAAAGGGCGGCGCGGCGCGGCGTAGAGTTTGTCAGTAGCTGAAAATAGGTTTTGGGAGAAATATTCTTACTTGGTCCATCGTTTGTCCTTCAGCTTTGTTTATCGTCCTGAAGAAAGCTGGAGTTTATGTAGGCTTTTCTCATTTTTACGACTATAGCGGTAGATGTGGATTGTTTGGGGTTACGTTTATTTTGGTCAAGAAAGCGATTTCTCCTATTGATAATCCGGTTAAATTTTTTCCTGTCACTAAATGTTTTGATAATGATGCAACTACCTTTCGTGTTTCGTTGCATACACCTTTTTGAGATATTAAATTTCTTAAAAGCATGATTAAAGCTCCTATTTTCAAGTTTAATTGATATGGAGGCATCCTCGTTGGAGTTAGGCTGTTAAAAAATTTAAATATGTGGTTATTTTTTTTCTATTTGTTCATTTGTGTCAGTTGAATCTTTTTTTTTTTTTTTATTTATTTATTTATTTTTTTTAAATTTATAATCCACCTCTGTAATTGGTAGAGGTGTTTAATACATTTTACTGTCCGTTTTTGTCCTTTGGATAAAAGACGGTTCCACGGAACTGTTTGTTATGTGTGTTATTATTTCACTTCACTTCGCGTTTTCAGCGTTTACGGTGAGTTATAGGTTGGCACAGGGTTTGGTGTCAAGAGTGCGGGTTAAAAGAAGGGGAGGTTGTAGAGAGGGGAGTTTGAGGGGGTAAGAAGGGAATGATGGAGGTGAGAAAGATCAGTTGAATCTATGCTCAAAGGCTGCGATTTTTCTCCTCGGGAAAGACACATGAAAGAAGATATACTTTCCACTTTACCCCCCACCCCTCCACCCCCCTCGTACCTCGAAAACGACACTTATTAATTTAAAAACCAGTTATACCAAATTGCGAAAATTAGGTCGATCTCCTTGCTAACTGTATGCGTGAAACCGTTGGAATTTCCAAAACAATCTCGAAAACTGAATAAACATGTATAACTATGCATACAGCTTACACGAAATAAAAACAAACTTATAGGTGCAAAGTAAGTTCTGTGAAATATTTCTCCTCCAAAGCAAACGCATTCATTCACTCCAATAACACTCCCTCGCTCGTCCTTCAAAAAAAAAAAAAAAAAAAAAAAAAAAAAAAAAAAAAAAGATTGCCACTAGTGAAAGATCTTACTGGGGGCAAATTAGATGCAGTTTCAGATAGAGATAAAATTAATCAATAATGATTTAAGTCTAGAATTTTAACTGCTTCCATCATTAGGCTCCGACACATGTGACTTTGTTTCATTTGTTCATTTACAGGTTAGGAACGCGTGTTACTGGAAAATTAGAAGCAATCATCAGCTGTTCTCCTTATAAATAGGTAATCGATGAAAATCCGATGTAGTCACGGTAGCCTTTCCTTATATATTCTTACAAAATAATGAACGGGACATAGAAATCCTCTTTTCCAAATGGAAACGCTGCAACGCGCGACCGAGGACCAGTGTTGCCAGATTTAGGGTAAAAAACCGTATCGTCCCCATTTAAAACAATGTAAAACGTACGGCTTTTTCATCCCAATCTGGCAACACTGCCTAGGACATATGAATTTTCCAATAAAAACAGCACTGCAACTCGCAGTTCAAATCATATGATTCATTACTTACTAATCACCCCCAAAAGAACACAAAAATCGTTGATAAAGCCACTAATAAATTCTATACATTGAATGAGAGTAAGAGAGAAAAATCTCATTGTCTTTCACTTGCACTCATTAAATCTTACGGCAGATAAACTTCCAAGCCAGTTTTTGTATTCTTCTCTTCCTTGAGTTCCTATGTAGAATGCCTCAAAAGTTGAGAAATTCTATTTTCCTTTTGCCCTGTTCTTTCCTCCCCCAATATTTTCCCCCTCGTTATTTTTACTTTCTCTCCTCTCTTCTTTTTGTTTCCTGTTTCTCATTCTCTTTCTTCGGTATTCCCATGAGCATTGTGTCCCCTCAGAGTTGACAAGGCCTACCTATACTTACAGCTATGCCATCATTTGTGACTTGTAGGCCAAACTTTAATGCTTTTGAAGCCAATTCTGCTGAGGTATTTTGGATAAATATCTAAAGTGGTTTGCAGCAGATAAGCGGAAAACATCGATCTTGTCTCTTATTTTTAAAATTGGTCGAAAAAATATATCGAACATATCCTAGGCAGTTTGATGCGTCCAACATTTTGTTTATTTTTTTTTCATTTTTTTTTTTTAGTTTCAATCAAGCTCTTGCTGGAGCAGTGCATATTCACACTTATGTTTTCTAAGACGGGAAAAAGTCGATGCTAAAGACTAACTACATACCTAGTATCAGAGAAAAGTAGTTTTTGAATAAAACTCGCTTAGTACTCATATTTCTCATAGATATTTCTATGTGACAAGCTTTCCAATGAAAGAAAATCTATGACACTGATTATATGAATGATTGAGTCGAGACAGTGATTGAGTTGGAATAGGAAGCCCGCCCCGCACAGGAAAAACAGAAAAAAACACTTTGGTAGCGCTGACAAAACCTTTGGTAGAAAAATGACCCAGCAAAAGACTTTAGTTGAGCCAACCAAAGGTTCTTTACGCTTAACTAAAGAGATTTTGCTGGGCGAATAAAAAATTTGGTTGGACCGACTAAAGTCTTTTGCTGGGTCATTTTTCTACCAAAGGTTTTGTCAGCGCTACCAAAGTGTTTTTTCCGTTTTTTCTGTGCGGGGCGAACCTTTGGTGGGGGCCCCCCTCCCGGTAAATCTTAGGAATAATAAATTATAAAGTCCCTACTTTTAAAGGCATATCGAGTAAAAGAAGTACATTATGATAAAAAAGTCGTTAATAATTTTTAAAGTTTCGTTAGTAGTTTTCAATGTTTCTTTATTTACTTAAGGGTTACTTTACAAAAAGCTTCACTTCCAACATTGCCGGACTCAGTGGCGTAAACTTGGGATTTTTACTGGGGGGGGGGGGGACCAACTTTTGAGAGATGCACTCCCGTCTGGGGGGGACACCCCCCAGTGAGAGGGGGGTCCGGGGGTCCTCCCCCCGGAAAAAATTGAAAATTTAGGCTCTCTCAGACGGCATTTAAAGCAATGTTATCGCACAAAAATGCCACCAAATTTAAAAAAATTATAAATAGATTTTACGTTTATTTTCTTCATTTCTCAGGCAAAAAGGGAATTTTTCAGTTTAGACTTTCAGCTTATTGACGAAGCTGATATTTCTAAGCTTTGGGAAACTATTTCTCACAGTTAGAAGTCTTCTGGGAAAAAAAAAAAAAAAACTGCAGTAAATGTAATGTTCCGCTCAGTGGCGTAAAATTTGAGATTATTTTTGAGGGGAAGGTGTAAGCAAATAGTCCAATACTTTAGGGAATCTGGGGGGGGGGCATTTTCCAGTAATAGGGGGTCTGGCGGTATTCCCCCGGAAAAATTTGAACATTTGGGTTCTCTCAGACTATATTTTAAGCAATTGAATCTTTCAAAAATAACCTACCGACAGAACATAAGTTAGTAGACTCAATGTATATTTTCTTTATTTCATTGACAACAGAGGCATTTTTCACTTTAGATTTATTCAGGCTCAGTTTCAGGGTAAAACAGAGCCTCTTATTCTTGCCATTTTTTGCTTCTTGGTTCCTGTAATTATTCCTTTCTTTCTTTATTTTGTTGTATTTTTTCGTCTTTTCTTTTCTCCCTCCCTCTTTTTCCCTCCTCTTTTTCATCAAATTATTAGGAGGGGGGGCAAAATGATACTCCCCCCCCCCTTCTCAAGTGTTGGAGGGGCTAAAAGGCCATCCCCCTCCCTAAGAATACGCCACTGGCCGGACTGTTACAGTATTGTAATGATAGAAAAAAAAGGAAGTTCATCAACCATCAATACCAAAAAAAAAAGGACCTGCTTTGTGGTGGGGGCCCCGGGGCGCGCGCCCCGGTCGCCCCGCATTAAATCCGGCCTTGTGCGTCCATTTAAATACATTCAAAAGATCGAATTACTGGGTGTTCGATGAACACCTACGCATTTGACCTTTTACATGGGTTTAAATGGACACAATACAACGTTGCCAAATTGCACGCTACGCCACTGGAAGCTGACAGAAATGCTTCGATATAGGCCGTAGACAAAATTGAGGTAACCAGGTTGAAAGGACAGACTCTGAGGAATCTGATGCATGTTTTAGGTTTTGTCTATCTATGCTAGTCTTGACCAAAGAGGTGCGAGAAGTTAGAGTAACTTTTGAGAGATGTGCGCGCAAAAAAAAAAAAAAGTTTTCGTGAGGGTTTGGAACAGCTCTTACCACGGACAGAAAAATGACCAAAAGAAAATGTAAGCTTAAGCATCAAAAACTAGAGAGTATGACGAATTTGACCCTTTTAAAAATATATATATATATATTTGTAACGTTTTTAGTTCAGAAGTATGACGATTTGAACTTTTGTAATTTTTTCGCGCCGGGTGCGCCGTTTTTTTCCGGGGCAGTGTAGTTAACTATTCGTACGTGACTGTGTCGTTTGAGTCTATCTCTGAAATTGAAGGCGAATCCATAAAAGTAAGATTAATCGGTCAAATGCAGAGATTACTAAGCTTGGCTTAGTAGCTTAGTAATCTCTGGTCAAATGGGGCTCTTGCAAACTTTTGCTGTGAGCAAATGAATAGTGCTAGCTGATGTAAAAACCAGCGAAAATCACGAAAATATCCTTAGAAAGTCTAAAATTCAGTAATAAACTCACACAAGCAAGTTACGGCAAGTTCGTAATGGGGCCGTTCAACGCAGGTATCATGGGAGATTCCTATCTATTATGTAACTTCCTATACGGAAACACAGAGATATGTCCCAATTTAGATGGGAATCTCCCATGATACGAGCGTCTCGTCGCCATTAAGCCCGATTCTAAGAATGAATTTTGTGACTTTTTAGTGTATACTCATCGTCATTTTTACAGGTTCTTACGCCAGAATCAACTCACTTCAATCGCATGCGCATGTAGCAAAAGTTTGCAAGAGCTCCATTGCGGGAATTTCGAGAGGAGTATAAAATCGGATAGCGTTATGTTCGTTATGTTATAGTCGAGGGTCGGAAAGTAATGTTAACCCACCCTTCCACTACAGTTTCTAGCCCAATGTCGGCGTTATGTTCGGTCTAGATAGATTTAGAAGTCTTTGCTCCCCCCCCCCCCTTTTTTAGGTTGAAATAAGTTACACGCAGGTATTTCCTTGGAATAATAATTATTAGAAATAGTTGCATCTCCTGCTACGGTCAACCGCAATGGCCATCAAACGCCGAAATTCGCCATCGAAGAAATTCGGAAGTTGCCATTAAAATGACTAAAGAGTTCATAGTGGTCCATAAACACAATCAAAATGAGCACATTTTGAGAGCACGAACAGAATTATAATACGACAAAACATATGTAGTTAAAAAAATAATCAAAATCACAATCGCGATGACAAAGCAAAGTACGACTTTTGTGATCAGTGATCACTGATTAGTGAGATCACTCCGCTCCCCCATACGCATACCTTTGAGATGTGTAAGTGAAATTGCATCGTGCGTGATTGAAGGAGCCATGGCGTGAGTGGGAGCAACGATATCTTTCGGAGAACAGCTGAACTTTTTCCAAGCTCAGCAGCAGGACTGTTCGCTTCGCTTTGTAAACCAAAGAAGTCTTTGTTGTAATAGCGAGCTGATCTTGCGAAAATGCTCTGTTTTAAAAGCTAGCTACTAGCTAGTTCACAAGATGACTGCTATGAGGTGCTTCTGCGCTAGGTTAGCGTACGGTAAGCTATGACCGCGGTCTTTTTGAATTATCAAATGAGTAATTTCCCTCTTTATTCCCTCTTCCTGTCTTCTTCTCTTGTCTTCTCTTTTGAAATCTATTTCATTTTAGGGGAATTGTAACGCCCTTCGGGCGAATACGCGCGCTGCGTTCACCTCCCGCTCGCTTCGCTCGCTCCTGGTCTTTTTTATAATCTAACTTGGGGTTGTCTGCACTCGGAAAAGGAGTTTCTTGGGGGGGGGGGGGGATTTCAGTTTTTTCAGTTTTGTTGGTGATCATAAATCGGAGTTCGTCAATGGTTCGTCGAAATCATGTAAACATAGGTTCAAAATTGAACATCCCCTTTTTTGTACAACACTGGAGATAATAATCGATGTGCAGGATAAATCGTTATAAATTGATACCAATTTAACATTTTTGTTAGTTGGGGAATGGCAAAAATAGCAAGGCGCGTGCGGGACTCGAACCCGCATTGTCACCGTCAAGGTCCATATACTGGACCTTGGTCACCGCCACGGGCAAGGTATATGGAGAACAGGTATGGACAACACTCTGAGGTTCGCTCTGATTGGTTGTGAAAAAAGCGACTCCACCGCCATTTTTCTGACCGCGCGTTTCAAATTTAGATTTCATTTCTTGAAAAGGAAAGTGAACAACGTAATTGATGATGTTAATCCATTTTATAGTCACAACATTAACAGTTAAAGATAAAAATTACATTGCATTGTTCAAATAAATAAAGTATAGCTTCAGATAAACTTCCCCCTCAAACCTAACCACAAACAACAATGCAAGATACACGGTGTAAACAATGAGCTATAACTTTAGAGTGGCAGCGGGCTGGTCCACCTTGCGCCACACAGAGTAGAAGGAATCCCGGGAAAAAGCGGAATTTGGACGGCAGATTCCAAGGTTTGAGGTTAAAGGACATGGCACAATCCTTATGGGAACTGGCTTACCGCTAAATGTTTTTTAAGTATTACAAATCGACAGATTATCACTTGAAAAGAAAAAGTTCTCACGGCACCAAAGTGATCCCATGTCCAGTTTTTTAGCTATTAAAGCTCAAAGACGGGAACTACTTCTCTCGTGCGTCGACGCGCAATGATGAAGTAGTGCCTGCCGCCTCACAACTCGGCTCAACGTAGAGTGTGGTCGGCCCATTTCGATCATTCATTCACCCGCTCGACTACCTGCCGAAGTCTCTCTTTCTATTCCACTGCTCGTCTCTCGCTCCCTCTCCCTCACCCGCACCCCGAACGCTATTCTTTCCCCACCCGAGCACGTTTGGGTTCCAAGAGACGAGCAAAAACAATTCGGCCGTTTCCGTGTTTATACCTACATTTCTCGGCTTTTCTTGCTCCTTCCGAATTCTTTCGGTCACATTAGTTTACTGTCAAGGTATATGGAGAACAGGTATGGACAACACTCTGAGCTTGGCTCTGATTGGTTGTGAAAAAAGCGACTCCGCCGCCATTTTTCTGACCGCGCGATTCAAATTTAGATTTCACATCTTGAAAAAGAAAATGAACAACGTAATTGATGATGTTAATCCATTCTATAGTCACAAAATTAACATTTAAAGATAGAAATTACATTTCATTGATCAAATAAATAAAGTATTGCTTCAGATAAACTTCCCCTTCAAACCTAACCACAAACAACAATGCAAGATATACACGGTGTAAATAGGAGACAAGATGGCGGCGAAGTCGCTTTTTCCCGAGTGGCCACGCCCCCTGAGTCGAGTGTTGTCCATACCTGTTCTCCATATACCTTGGTTTACTGTCATATCTCTCGTAACGAGTAGTCGCGCGTGGCGCCTCGGACGCTTTAAGATACCGAAGTTGTTGATACTCCAGCTTCAACCTCCCCTCTCCCTTGAGGATACCGATTACGGAATGTAAACAGAAAGACTTTTCCGATCGCATTGAGGGAGAGGGAGAGAGAGACGAGCAGTGGAATAGAAAGAGAGACTTCGGCAGGTAGAGCGGGTGAATGAATGATCGAAATGGGCCGACCACACTCTACGTTGAGCCGAGTTGTGAGGCGGCAGGCACTACTTCATCATTGCGCGTCGACGCACGAGAGAAGTAGTTCCCGTCTTTGAGCTTTAATAGCTAAAAAACTGGACATGGGATCACTTTGGTGCCGTGAGAACTTTTTCTTTTTAAGTGATAATCTGTCGATTTATAATAATTAAAAAACATTTAGCGGTAAGCCAGTTCCCATAAGGATTGTGCCATGTCCTTTTGTAGGTCGTTCGGAATTTGGCGGGAATTTGGACGGCAGATTCGTAGGTCGTTTCCGGCGATGCCCGAGTTTGTTTACGAAACGACCGGAAACAACCTACAAAACTTAACCAAAACCTCAAAATCGATTTTTACGGCAAGATGGCGGCGCCCTAGGTGACAACAATGAGCCAGCGGAACGTTCCTTGATGTGCCACTCTAAAGTTATAGCTCATTGGGTGTAAATAGGAGACAAGATGGCGGCGAAGTCGCTTTTTCCCAAGTGGCCACGCCCCCTGAGTCGAGTGTTGTCCATACCTGAAGCGTCCTTTTCAATCGGATTTGACTTTCTTATTCCAAATCCAAGAAATCCAGTCAAATCCAAGATGGCGGAGTGGAAGTGAAAGCGCAACTCGAGGACGGTTTAGCAGAGAATGGATTGCAAATGGCCGGCTTGGAAAGTGCTCTTGAGCACATTCCACATTCCACCTTCCAGTTCCAATATTATTGCGTCATATCCAGAAACGGGCCAAGTGGATTTGGACTACTCGAGGACGAATATTCCAAATCCGCCGTGGAAAGTGGAATTATTCCGAGTCAAATCCGATTGAAAAGGACGCTTCTGTTCTCCATATACCTTGCGCCACGGGTCGAGATCTGTTCCACTAGGCCACCAGAAGTAGATGAATGCAAGGTAGATTAAAGAAGGTGTGTGCAACACTCGCTCGCGCCGCCCGCAGCTGCTTCAAAACATGTTAGCCAATCAGAACGAGTTCACCCGCACTACGTCACATTTTCATGAGCGGGAGGTTTGAAATGTATGTATTTATTTTATTAGTTAGGGATGTGTCAAGCAAAAGATGATCGAAGTTGTCAATTTTCAGATTTCTGTTTTCAGAGTTAATAAATTAAGAGTTAAAAGTTCAACAATGTTCCTTCACAGTTAGGAATGATTCTTCTGTCCAACGTACATTTGAACAGCGCGCCACTAGATTTCACCCGCATGACGTCATTTTTTTGCAAAAAGTGCTAGCGCTTGGAGCGGCTGCGGGCGGCAAGAGCGAGTGTTGCACATACCTTCTTTAATCTACCTTGAGATGAATGGTGCCAGCAAACTTACAATATAACAAGGTATATGGAGAACAGGTAAGGACAACACTCGACTCAGGGGGCGTGGCCACTTGGGAAAAAGCGACTTCACCGCCATCTTGTCTCCTATTTACACCGTGTATTTAGCATTGTTGTTTGTGGTTAGGTTTGAAGGGGAATTTTATCTGAAGCAATAGGTACTTTATTTATTTGAACAATGCAATGTAATTTTTATCTTTAACAGAGCCAACCTCAGAGTGTTGTCCATACCTGTTCTCCATATACCTTGACAATATAAAAAGAAATCAAATGCGTCGCGAATCCGCCGTTTGTTTCGCACCAGCGCTCCGTAGCGGCCATTAAACACCTTGTTGTAAACAAAGAGTAAACAAGAGTCGCAATTGAATGGTAGGCCTTCGTGGTCAACGTAGATAAGGGATCCGAATGCGGGCTGGCCTCCGATTGGCTGCAACGGGTGGAGCTCGAGTCCCTGTATATCAAAGAGTCTCGCCACGTGAAGCATGAAGAAGAAGAATTTCGAAGGAGGCGTCCACTCTGATTGGTTGGGTTCGCTGAGGGGGCGTGTACGCTTCCTCGGTAGGTGCGTTCCAACGGTCTTCTTATGGAGAATAACACAGAACGCCTCCTGGAGCTCCGTGACAGCCTAAAATCTAGCAGCCAACCAGAATCTATACCCCGTATGGCGAGACTCTTTGATATACAGGGACTCTAGGTGGAGCAAAAATGACTCGGGGTAAAGGGAAAATAACACGGGATTTTCGTTCCGAGGCGTTTATCTCGAAACCTAAGCAAAATAGTATCCAAACAATTTATACGAGTCGATTCAGCAGATTTTTTCGAACAATTTGATAGGTCATAAGTGCCACTTTATTGCAAATTCAAAAAGACTGTTTCAGTTTAAAAGTACGCACAATAGTGTGTTTACATATGCTTGGCTTGTGTTTGAGCAGTGTTTGGGTAACTCACTATGGGGCTATTGCACACTTTTGCTATAAGCGATTTAATAGTCGATTATGGCGTAAAAACCTCAACAAATAACGATGGCGGCACTTAAAACTTCCAAAATCCACTCCTAAACTCAATAAACGCAGTTATTTGCGGGAGCGTAATGGTGGCCGAAGGCACTAACAATGGGAGATTCCCATCTAACAATTCTGAAACTCCATCAAGAAGTGACCAATAAGAGACTACTTTCATTTGACACCGGTGTCACTCGGTGTTGCGGTACCATTCATCGGATGTGGATCATCACTCTGATGACTAATTACTCTGTGAATCATCCTTGTCAGCATAGAAAGAGTGACGAAATTAAGATAGGAATCACCCATTGTTAGTGCCTTCGGCCACCATTACGCTCGCGCAAATAACTGCGTTTATTGAGTTTAGGAGGGGATTTTGGAAGTTTTTAGTGCCACCATCGTTATTTTTTGAGGTTTTTACGCCATAATCGACTATTAAATCGCTTAAAGCAAAAGTGTGCAATAGCCCCATTGTGCGTACTTTTCAACTGAAACAGTCTTTTCGAATTTGCAATAAAGTGGCACTTATGACCTATCAAATTGTTCGAAAAAATCTGCTAAATCGACTCGTATGAATTGTTTGGATACTATTTTGCTTAGGTTTCGAGATAAACGGCCCGGAACGAAAATCCCGTGTTATTTTCCCTATACCCCGAGTCATTTTTGCCCTACCCGTTGCAGCCAATCAGAGGCCAGCCCGCGTTCGGATCCCCAAAGATTACGGATCCCTTATCTACGTTGACCACGCAGGCCTTCCATTCAATGGGGCAGTTGCAAGGGTCCGAAATGTTGTGTTTTTTATGAAGAAAATGGAAGTACTTGATGAGCTGAGAACAAAGATGCCTTTGGTTTCTAATTAAGTCCCATTTTCCCGGAGATGAGATTTTGGCCCAAAATACATTGTTTTAAATGGGAATTCCGCGTAGTGACGTCACTACACACACGAATTTTTGCAACTTTACACGTGTGTATCTCCGAAACCAAGACTTTTAGGAAAAAACCAAAGGCACCATTGTTCTAAGCTTATCAAGTACTATCATTTTCTGTATAAAAAACACAACATTTCAGACCCTTGCAACTGCCCCATTGCGACTCTTGTTTACTCTTTGGTTGTAAACATAACATAACCTCTCCTTTATCACACATTCGGCTAGAGCATTCGGCCTAGTCGTGTACTTACTTCTTATTTCGGCTTCAGATTACGTATTATTGTTGCTTTCAATTTTACCGCACCACTGTGTGACTGTGTGGATTAAACATGATTTTATTTGTTATGTTATCTGACCGTTATCATATTAGTCGACTTGAAGAACCGTATTACTTTTCCAAGTAAATAAAGCTGTGGCAGGCAAGTGGCGAGTGGCTGTGTTGACTTTCCAGTGTTCAAATTCATCAACGATAACTGTTCCTAATATGATCTCAAGACTCTCAAACAACTTTGTAATTTCTCATCAGTATTACTTTTGAAGTACTCCACTTGTAGTCTTTCGTGTTTGTCTAGTTGTGTTTTCATCCATTTTAATAGTCCAGTAAGGTAAAACTCAATTACTCTCTAAGGAAACAGCTCTTAGGTAAAAATCAACATAGTCCTATTCAATTTTTATAAAGCTAGTTACATAATCACTTTAAATTTCTGGCCCACCTTTCACTCCTGCAACTTATGTCAGTGTTTGTCATCAGGTACCACACCGAGTCTCTAATTATTTCCAAACTACTTGGTCCTTACTGCCGGCTCAACCATTTACTGTCATCGGATGCATCACAACTGCCACTCTATTGTGATCATCTTTTTGTTTTCACCTACTTAATTATTTACAAAACAGTTCTATAAGGAATATTTTAGGACCTTGTCTCATTGCGAGAACTGTTCCCTACAATGAAACTTACTTGGCTCTTTCTTTGTATCACAACTTTTCGCAGTCATGTTGGCTTAAAGTCAAATCACACTGTCTTTGTGGATTACGAGCTTGGTGTTTCCTCTAAGTTATCAAAATTTTGGACAAATACTGGATTGAGCCCTCCTGGACCAGGCATATTGAGCCGTCAGTTCTTAACATCAGCAGATGAAAAGATGAACTTGTTATTGATTGGTAGTTTACCTTTTGACGCAGTAACACATGTTCGAGTCCACTGGTTGTTGGACCTAATCTCATTTAACAGCTCTCATAAAGACTCACCCCTAAACTTCACTTTACTGGACAACGTTCTCAACACTCTGCATGAAGCCAGACTACTGCCTGGTTTCGAAATAATGGGATACCCTGAATCTGTATCTAAGAATTTTTTTAAATATTTCTCCTGGAAAAAATTTATCCAAGAGGTTTTAGAACGTTATATTGGCATTCATGGTTATGATAATGTAAAAAATTGGCGTTTTGAAACATGGAATGAACCAGATTTGAAAATGTACAACATCCTTAATTTCACTGCGTCTGATTATTTAAGCTACGTTAATGAAACGTTTGATACAATGAATCAGTTTGATCTGACGATAGGAGGGCCAGCTGGTCTTTTCAAAGCTCCTCAAAAGCATCAATTGTGTTGGGGTTTTCTCAATTTCTTCGTTGAGAATCCAATGTACAATTTAAACTTCATCTCATATCATAAAAAAGGCAACTCTGATGTGAGATCGATTATTCTTAAAACAGTAACATTTTTACAGGAAGTATCGTCCAATTTCTCGCATCTAAAAAACATTCCATTTGCTAATTCAGAAGCGGATTTTTTAACAGGCTGGTGGAGAGATTTGCCTTGGCGGTCTGATGTCCGCTACGCCGCAGTGGTTGCTGAATCTGTGCTAGCTCATTTTAAATTTTTCAAAAAGACGAATCTCAAATTAGCTTTTATTAGTCATGACAACGGTTTTATGAACTATTACCCGTATTTCTTTTCTCAACGTACTTTACTGGCAAGATTTCAAATGAACAATACAATACCGTCGTACAGTCAATTTTTTCGCAAGCCAGCTATAAATGTTTTAATTTTGCTGGCCTTACTGGAAGAGCTCACAATCAAATTGAAACAACCGTATGATTCACGGTTGAAAATTATCGCAACTCGCTCATCAAAGTTGGATTCTACTGATGCCAAAATATCTATTCTTGCTGTTTATAATGAAGCCATGGAAATAGGACCCATTAAGAACTTTCAATTTTTTGTTAACTTACCCCCGATGAAGAAAGCAAAATATAGTGTTTATGTCATGGATAATGCTCTACCTAACCCAAGTTCTGAATGGGAAAAGTCTGGGTCTCCTCCGTTCCCAGATAAATTTTTAAGACACAAAATGAGACTCAGTGAAGATTTGTACCGATTCACGTTATCCAAAGTGCCAAAAAACATGCCTTTGGTCGTATCTTTACAGTTATCAATGCCAAGCGTTGTGCTCATTCATATTTGTGCAAAAGCTTTTGAAGCTCCCGGAAAAGTAACCAGCTTACGAATTTCCAGAATAACTTTCAATGAAGTATTATTGTCGTGGAGTGATCAGAAGGTTGTATCAAAATGCCTAAACACATACGAAGTTGAGTTTCATGCTGGGCTTTGTTCCGGAAGTTCAAATTTCACTCGCATCAATCCGTTAGATTCTTTATTTCTGTCTTATCACTTTGCTCCATTGAATTCGGAGCATTATTCGGAAATCGAAAATGGATGTTACCGAGTTAGAGCGGTCGATTACTGGGGCAGGCCTGGAAATTACTCGGAATCAGTCATGCTACAGAACAGTTAGAGTTTATTTTTTCTCTTCAGTTTTGTCACTGCTCTCCATTCAACGCTCAACAATACCATCGACTGAAGCTCAACTGATGCTCAACTTTGCTTTGGAAAAAGCGCTTTCAGCCTCATCATATTTTACCTGAAATTGTTCTCTATGATTAGAGGAAAATAATTAGGGATAATTAGATAAATATGTGCTCTTGGACTGCTTCTCTGGAAATGAGTATCAGTTTTTTACTCTTGGTTAATGGTTTAGGAAAGAAAAAAAAAAAAAAAGGAAGAAGAAGAAGACGAGAAAGAAAAAGAATACAAACAGAAGATTATAGACTCATTTGCATTGCTAATTTTGACCATGAAAAAACTATTCCTACAAAATTGTATTCTCCTCTGATAAGTGACTGTCTGGTCTAAATTTTCAAGTAAGCATTGTTCCCTCTAATTTTAGTGCATTTAGTGTGCATTTGTCATTGAGAAAATTTCAAACCAATCGTAAGATAGCTATTTTAAGTCACGTCAACAGTTAATTTCTCAAGAAACATAATTTCAATGCTCTAAATACGTCAGGTAGGTAGGTACTTAATCCTGAAAAATTTCTACTCGACATTACTCAGTCAACTGCACAGCTGTGCCCCCTCGCATCAGAACTCTCCCCCCTCACTGGTAACCTGCATTTATAATTATTTATTTAGTTAGTTAGTAGACAGTTTTAGTATTTACAATTTAATGACATTCCTTTATTTATTTTACTATTCGATTATTGTTTGGGAAAACACACTGAAAAAAAAAAGTGCTGTATTGAACTATTTTTTAGTTAAAAGTATGTGGACACCACTTAAAAACTGTTAGTTCGACTGTTTAAAATAGTTAAATTATCTCCGTGCTGTGTTAATGTAACTAATTTAAATAGTCAAACCAACAGTTTTTAAGTGATGTCCATACTTTTAACTAAAAAACAAATAAATTTAGCACTATTTTTTTTAGTGTTTGTAACAATTTTCTAACAGTTGTAAAAGCAGACAAAATGAAACTACACGCAATACAGATTTTAGATCCATTTAGTTTTAAAGGTTTCATTTTGAAGAGATAATTTTCTAGATGGCTTTTCAAATTGTATGTTTTGAAATCTGCCAGCTGTTTGCTGCATGTACAGCCAGCTCCTCAGTTGTGTGGCACAATACCTGAAAATAAAATAAAAAGAGAAATCAGTCTAAAAAAATTATATTTTTAATTAGGAAGCGATTGGCAATTTAAACAAATAAATCTAACTTAAAATGAATTTACTCATAATAAAGAATTTTTAAAAAGATTCTTCAATAATAGTAATCACCAACAACTTAGTTTAATTTGATGACCTTCTGCAAACAAAAGATTCCATTTCATCCACTTACTTTCATACTTTTTTGGTAACAAAACAGTTTCTCAAATTTACATTCTCCAACTCAGTCCAAAATTTAAAGTCCATTCACCGTTTAGCAAATTTAAAAATCAATAATCAATCTTACAATTTATTTGAGCATAGTTTGCTTCAATGTTAGATTTGTTTGTGTGAACATTTCGTCTTATGCGAGAAATGTCAACACTTGATAGTGTTATCGTTAGGTATCATTTTGTTGTTAAGTTATTGCCAAGTTTAATAAAAGTCAATTGAGGTTATTGCCAAGTTTCATAAAAGTCAATTGAGGTTATTGCCAAGTGGAACAAAGCTCTGTGTACAAATATCAAGTTGATTTTTCTTTCGTTCACAGTCAGTCAAGCAAACTTCTATTTGTCTAAATTCTTCACTAGACGTTTAAACTTGTTGGACAAACTCTCTGGGAATCAATTTTCTTTTTCTTTTTCAACACTTCATAGTCAGCAAACATTGTGAAAATAATCCATGATAGTACCTAATTATATTTTTTCTTTCTAATTTTTGTCATAGCTATCAATCGAAAAAATCATCTGTAGCGCAAGATTTTTGAAAATGCTTGTCAATGTAACTGAAGGGACGTTGAAAGGAGAAAAGGTCAAGAATGTTCTCAACTCAGAAGAATTTTACAGCTTCAAAGGAATACCTTTTGCTAAACCACCTGTCGGGAAGTTACGTTTTAAGGTGAGACTGTTTTTTCTGCACTCTTATTTAAAATCCATTGACTTATGTATTGCTGCTGGTGTTGCGTTTAGTCTGGGAATGTTGTATCAAGTCCACTGAAACCCGTAAAAAGTATTAATCCAAGGGAGCGCTTTCATAGGTGCAGCCAAGGTGGAGGCCAAGCCCCCCCCCCCAATAGCAAGGAAAAAAAGGAGGAAAGGAAAGGAAAAAAGGATGAAAAGAGAAGAAGAGGAAAAGAAAAGAAAAGATAAGATAGTAAAGGAGTTCAGAAAAAGTATCAATATCATGAACCATAATTCACTTGTTCGAGAAAAATGTGATTTTCTGCGATTTTCGTGATTCTAATTTGGAATCTTCATCTGCAATCATGCAGATGAAGATTCCATATTAATATCAGGAAAATCACATTTTTCTCGAGAATTAATTCTTTAAAGTTTTAAAATAGCAAAGTAGCCTAATTTTGGGTCTAAGAAGAGCTAAATTTTCAAAATTTGCTGGGGGAGGGCCCCCGGACCCCCATTGGTTGGGGGGTGTTCCTCCCAGACCCCCACATGAAATGACAACTTGCCCCCCCCCCCCCCCCCCCCCCCGTACTAAAATCCTGGGTGCGCCCATGAGTGCTTTGCATCCCTACTAATTTGACCTTTTTCATAGGTTTAAATGGACAATATATGATGTTAAAAGCTTTTATGTTCCACTCCACATTGTTGCAACCATCCTTAATTTAAATAATTTTTTTTGTTTTGGTTGTTGATTTTTGTCTCTTAAATTGATTGTTTTGTTCTTTCTAGGCTCCAGTCCCGCCTGAAAAATATCCAGGCATCTTGGATGCAACTGTAGAAAGACCCATGTGTCCTCAGAAGACTTTTTATGACAGCTCAATCAGAGGGGATGAAGATTGTTTGTATTTAAACGTGTACACTCCCAAGGTAATTTTTGCGTTTATTAATGAAGTTATGATGACTTGTTTAAAAAACAAAGTGAGAAATGTATATAGAAAATAATACAAGAGTGAATTATCAATTGTCAATCATAGAGAGAAGTGTTACACAGATATAAAGAGAATTGAGGAAAAAGAACTGAGAGAAAAGGTACACTGTTGAAAATTGAGTCGAGAGAGAAGGAAAAAAAAATATAGTGAAGTAGCACTGATGTATAAAGAATAGGTCTGTTGCACTCCTTTTTTTTTATTTCATTTCTTTGAAGTACTTGATGAAAGGATCTCACAGTATTTTTCATAATTTTTTTGAACACGGGATTGTGAATTAAAATGCTTTTGAAGTCGTGAAAACGTTGAGCAATTTGAAAAAGTTTCGTTTCGGCGCAAGACTCAATGACATCATAGCACAGAATAATACAACCAGAATGGAAACTCTGTTGGATTTTGAAGCAAATTCATTTCGCGTCCGCCATGTTGGGATATAGGATGTTTACATCTGGATTCGCGTGCGAAAAAAAAAATATAGGACATGATCCGCAAAATTTTCATTCTGAAATGCCAATAGATTAAAAGTGAGGCCGGAAACTTAAGATTACTTTTCAGAATTTACAGAAATAAATGAATTTCAACACAAATCACACACGTCTGCCGTGTTGGGATATAGGACCACAGCGTTGCCTATTGGTGCTGTTAAATTCCAAACTTGCTTCCATTGGCTCTTATGGGAGTTTCCGTTCTAATTGTATTATTCTGTGATCATAGTATAGGTCCGGCCGAGTGTGGTCCAACTGAAATCAAATCACTGCTAATAATACGCATATTTACTCTTCTGCCGTAACCGCCTTCATATAATTGTGTATGTGACTATTCATGCTTCTTGTTGAATTATTGGCGCTGATAGATGATAAATTTCAACGTATTTGTACTGAACACCATTTTCCATAGTTATTTAGCTGACAGCAGTGATTTGATTTTAGTTGGACCGCTCTACCAAACCTATAGCAGAGACAATATATAATAGAGACCACACACTATCTATCTTGCCCATGTTTGCGCGCGGTGGCAACTATTTTTTTTCGGGGTCTCAACAGAACACCGCAAACATGGACTGTATGTTGACTGATGAGAAACGTCATTGAGATTTTTGCCTGGTAAATCCGAAGCACCAAAATTGCATCAGTCAATGTATGGTCCATGTTGGATGGTGCTCCTTCATGCTCCCTTTGTTAATTTCTGTTGAGCTCCGAAAATAAAGTCAGCCACCGCGCACACGGCTAGTGCGTGGTCTCTATTATATATTGTCTCTGACCTATAGTCTGTTTGTTCTATCTTGAGACCTGGAGATTCAGGTAGATTTGCCTTCTTTGGCAACGTAGGAGTGCTAATCCTCGTCAGTCCGCCGAGGTGACAGGGCGACAGGGCTGCTGCCCGACTCTCGGTCTTTGACAACCTATTGAAATGTTGCCATTCTCTATTTTCCGAAATTTATTTATCGCCCGCTCAGGTCTCAAGTTAGAGCGAACAGACTATATACTATGACATCAGCGCTAGTTCTGCGTCATTATTTTCATTTTCAAATTCGTTTTGCAGCAAGCCTCAACTCCTCAATTGTTACTTTTTCTCAATTACAGAGGAAATTTTATCAGTTGTTGTTGTTTCCATCAGTTTTCTCGTATCATTTTACTTCAATCATTTTAGTCAATTATTTTTGGCTTCATAGCAAATGCACAACAGACCCATTAAAGGAAAGCATAGAAAGTAAAGCAATATTCTGTAATATGATATTTTCCATAAAAGAGTGAGAAAAAAAAATGATGAAGGAAAATAAAAATAAAAAAAAATATCCAGAGCACTCTACCTCCTTGTGTGCTTCAGGTACTTCCATCCCATTTTTTAGAGTGTCTGGCAGGTTTCCATATCTCTCTTCTTTTCCCATCCGTGTTTGAGAATACATTGGTTGTTTTCCTCCCTCTTTTTTTTAACCAATCCAGTCGTTCGCTGTAAAATACTAACAAAACAAACCACCGTGTTTGGGCAGCTGGACTTTACTACTAGTACTATTATGTACTTATTTATTTATTTATCTAAGTATGTATTAATTTGCTTCCTTCCCATTTTCGAGAGTGTCTAGCAGGTTGTCGTTTCTCGTATTGCTCTTCTTTTTCCATCCTTGTTTGAGAATACATTCGTTGTCTTTCCTCCCTCATTTTGTTTCCAGTCCAGTCGTTCGCTGTAAATATCAGCGTAATGAACAACTGTGTTTGAGCGGCTGGAATTTACCACTATGCTGATCTATATTCTTTTCTTTAATTGCTTGTTTTTCTTTTTAATCTTTTGTGGTTAAGCTGCCCTCAGAAGGAGATGCTCTCAAACCTGTTATGTTCTACTTGTATGGCGGTGGATGTACAGAAGGACAAAAAGATTCCTTCTTATATGGACCAGATTTTTTAGTCACAAAAGATGTTGTTCTTGTAGTACCAAACTATAGGGTAAATATAATTGGTAAGTGATTTATTTGAATCCATCCATCTTCAAATTGACAGGTTTCAAAAAAAATATTAGCCTAACAGTCATTTTTTTGTGCCCTCATTATCTGATGCACCAAAAGTGAGCTCAATTTTCTAGGTTGCTTCTGACCAGATCATTTGTCTGCATAGTGGGTTTGTTGCATAGGATTTGGACATGGAATTGAAGTGGAAAGTAGTCCAACACAAATAAATAGTCCTCTGAGACGTTTCGGTGCGCTCACAGCGCTATTTTCAATGGAAAAAGAACAATAAAGAAAAATAATACTCAAATGAAGAGCACGCTCCACTCAATTCATAAGGACTCCAAGAAAGATCACGACACTGGTTACATAAAACAAGGATTGAGGTTCTGCTTGTGTTTGACTGGTTTGTTTTGTTTGTTTTTTGTATCCGCTGTTGCGGTCTTTGTTGATCAGCTCTTCTTCCAACTTGAATGGAGTGTGCTCCTCATTTGAGTACAATTTTTATTTATTGGTTTTTTCTGACTGATAACGGTGCTGAGAGCCTGCCGAAAAGTTTTGAAGGTTTATGTATTTGCATCAGAGCTGTTGTTTTACTTATAATTAATGGAATTTTTTATTCATTAATGATTCCACCGGTAGGGACACCGTATTTTCGCAGCGGCGAATTGCGCAAATTTTTGAAATTTCGTCGGATTGAGACGGGACCCAGACAGCCGGCACACTGGTGGCATCCTGCTGATTCTAAATCTTAAACGGGTCAAAACGCGAAATCCAGCATTTTCGCGCGAAAGCGCGAATTTCTGCTTTATTCGCGAAATTATCCGCGAATTCGGCGTTAATTCTCGCAAAATACCGAGTTTTCGACGAAACTTCATTTACCCGTTTTTTTTGGCTTTCCACGCCCGTGATTTCGATGGATTTAAAAAAAAAAACAACCTTTATAAAAAGAAAGGACGAATAAAAATTTATTCAAAAGATAGATTCATGTTCACATTTTCTGTAATAAGAGTCTGAAAAAAATCATTTCTAGAAGCATTAGTATCCAAATTAGAATCATGGTGATAAAATACTGCAAGCACAGCATTTAACAATCTAAATAGAGCTTAAACTGCTGTTATCAAGCGAAAACCCTGCAAAAAATAACGATGAAAAATAATATTAAACTCGATTATGAAGTGACGAAAAAGGGCATTCCAATATGACGATAAAATGGTGTCTCTACACTCAAAAGGATTGTCAGCAAGCAAAATAAAGCGGAGAAAGAGCCAATTTTGCGAATAAAGTGTTGAATTAATAACAATACAGGGAAAACACAATGTTATTGGGGAAAAAAAATAACACCGCTTTTGGCCCTCTGAAAACACCGAATCACCGCCGAAAACAGTATCTCGATAACATCAAAAATATGGTGTCCCTATCCACCGGTTGAGTAAATATTATACAGTTTAGTTCAGTGTAGGACTGTAATGCACAAAAACACTCTGTAATCTTCGCTCAACCAGTGGAAGCCATTGATGACTTTAAAAAACTTGCGGGTGTTTTAATGATTTAACAGCAATTTCACCGATTGAGAAAGGATTACAGATCAGAGTATTTCCGTGCTTCACAGTTTTACACTGAATGAACTGTGTAATCTTCTCTCAACCGGTGGAATTATTGGTGAATTGAAGAATACCATTAATTATACGCGTAACAGCAGCTCTGATTTGCGTTGGCCTGGTTCCCATATCAATTGCTTTACACTTACTTTCAGAATGTGGATTTTGACTATTTTTTTTTTTAAATTCTTTGTAACTCTTTGGAATTCATATGCCACCCAAAGTTTTCTTTATTCAGCATGTTTTAAATTTTAGTGGTTGTCTTTAAGCATGATGAACTTTTGTACAACTCTCCGATGTTAATATTTTTGCAGGATTTTTAAATTTGGGACTAGACGTGTGCCCAGGAAATGCTGGACTCAAAGATCAAGTCGCTGCATTAAAATGGACTAAACAGAATATTAGCCAGTTTGGAGGGGATCCAAATAATATTACAATATTTGGAGAAAGCGCAGGGGCTGCCTCGACTCTATACCATTTGTTTTCGCCTCTCGCTAAAGGTTTCCAAAAATTAGTTGCTATTTTTCTTTAAATAAGCTGGTTTAACGTACGCTCGCTAATTGGAAATTGAAGGGACCAAGGATTTATTTCGAATTAAAAAGTTTTTATTTTGGCAAGATTTCAAATTATAGAGAATTGTTACAAAAAAATTTGATCTAAAGAGTTTTGTAACTTAGCTCTATAATTTCAAGTAGCTGTCAACCATTAGCTCTAAAATTCAAAATTCAAATACAGAGAGAGAAAACTCTGAAGTCAATTTATATGTTTAATTATTTTACTTCTACCGGCTAGAGTGGGTTTTTATTTTGAAAAGATTCCAAATTACAGAGTGTCCGAGCAACCAATTCGAATTATAGAGCGTGCGAAGCCGGACACATTGAATTATGAGCTTAATAGAGCTTTAGATAAATTAGATAGGAATTCCTTAGATACCTGCATGGCTGCGCCATTGTGGCTTTAACTTCAAAGTCATTTTGTGAGTCTGTGACTGAATTTCATAATTTTTTAAACTGCTCATTGTAAGTTTTGCTGGATTTCATTCAAGAATTAACAGTTCAATCGCTTATAGCAAAACTGAGCAAGGGTCCATTCTGGGTTCAAAAAGACTTTTGTGTCCACTGATTGGTGACACATTTTTGTTGTGGAAATTAAAACGAGTGACCTTCCCAGGCTAGAATAAATCTATCAGTTACAGGATTTAAACGTTAAAAGATTCTCTTTCTTCTATCAAACGGTTTTTAGTTTTGTCAAAGCATTCATGTCTTCACGCTTTATTTGCTTTTTGAATGTTTCAAACTTTCAACTTATTCTGTCAATGAAATTTCCGTGTCTTCTTAAGTAACCAATGCATCCCTTTTTTTCACAGGGCTCTTTCATAAGGCAATCGTTCAAAGTGGTAATATTTCGCATTCTAGGAGTTTTGTATCAACCGATGTTTGTATAGACAGAGCCTCACGTGTTGCTAAAAAATTGGGATTTGTTTCAAAAAATCCTCTTGAATTGCATGATTTTCTACTGAAAGTGCCTGCCCACAATTTGACTGCTACAGCATTGGGGATTTTAACGCAAGAAGTAAATTTTATGTTTTTTTTTTTTTTTTATTTTATTAATGGGTCCAGTTTTTGTATTCCTCTTCCTAAAAGATGCCTCATAAGTAAAGAACTTCTTTTTTTTTCTTCTGCCTGTTCTTCCCTCTCAAATCTTTTTCCTGTTATTTTTCTTCTCTCTCCTCTTTTCTCTTCATTTCCTCTCTCTCCTCTTAACTTTTGAACCAATGGTCCATATACATCCAAATTTTGTCGAGAAGTTGTTTTTAACATTGCTCAGAGGAACTTTTTCTGTTTTTTCGAAATTTTAAATTTTAAGCCTAGACTTCTACACTAATGAAGAAGTCAATGAAAAAGATCTCAGTAGATCAACCAGTGACTTAAGAGATGTTGAATGTTGACTTTGGTAAAAATAATCAACTGTAATTTACAGTGCGGCGTTTGAGACAGCAGTGAGCTACAAAAAACACTACCGAAAGTTCCCAATCCTAACTTGCAGTAGGAAGTCCTTCCTATTCAGGGTGTCTCGCTTGAAGTGGTATCCCGGTGTGTGTTCCTCATCCCCAAACCTTCTTACATGTTCAGGCCTGCAGTTCGCTCTGAAAAATGAGCACAAGAGTTTTCCGATAGCTGGGGCTGCAGGTCTTTCTAATTCTAATTCTAATTCTAAAAATATGGAGCATAGAAGGTTTCCATTAAAATCAATGGGAAAATAGGTAAAATAGATAAACATAGGGAAAAATTGGAATATTTCAAACATAGCTGTTTGAATTTTGATTAAAAGTTGAGAAAACATTCTGCAACCAGCCCACTGTAAAATGAATCCCTTAAATGGGGTCTGGGGGTCTCCCCCAGAATATTATAGGGGGTCTGGGAGTCTCCCCCGGTAAATATAAGGGGATCCGGGACCTCTCAGATTAAGTTTGATGTTAGAAAGTGTTTGTGGGGTATTCCTTACAGTTTATATAGAAATAGTTGAGAAAATTCATCGAGCAATCCCCAAGCAGTTTTATGTGTCATTTCTTTGTTTTATAATGTTTCAATCAAGCTGTTGTGGTACCTTTGTGTATTCATAATTACATTGGAAGTTCAATGTGTGGAACCTCGGTCCTGCCCCAAAAAAAATTCCTCTTAGCGAAAGTTCCACTTAGGAAATTGCGGTTAGTGTGTGGGAGGTTTCACGGTGCTGAAAAAAAAATTCCACTTGGCCATCGGCTAGATATTCCACTTAGACCTGCTCCACATAGTAAACTAGCAAACTTGCTCACTGTTTTCTGCAATGGAAAAGTCAATGCTAAAGATCAACTTCCATCAGAGCACAGTGCTTTTTGAGCAAAACTCTTGATACTCAAATTCTAATAGGGCTTCTTATTTGACAAGGTTTTCTACGACCAGGAAAAACCCAGGACGCTGATTATGTATGATTGAGTCAGAATAGGAAGTTGACAGAAACGCTTTGATAGACGGATGACAGTTGGATCTAATGGAGCTGTTGCAAACTTTTGCTACAGGTTTATTATTAGCTGATAATGGGGTATTACTCAGTAAAAATGATGATTAGCGCACTAAAAAATCACGAAATCCACTCCTAAACTCACAAAATGCTTTCAAACGCGAGACCGTAATGGCGGCCGGGGCCGCGGTTTTCATTGGGGTTCCCTATCTTCAATCAGCGCCATCTACACGAAGTGTTCTCGCAACACCCTACAAGAAGAAGAAGAAGCATACAATTGCCATAAGAAAACCGTAGCCTCGGCCGCCATTGCGGTCTCGCATTTAAAAGCATTTTGTGAGTTTAGGAGTGGATTTTGTGATTTTTTAGTGCGCTAATTGTTATTTTTACAGGGTCTTACCCCCCCAATCAACTATTAATAAGCCTGTAGCAAAAGTTTGCAACAGCTCCATTCATACTCAATCTGAAAACTGAAAACTGGAATTTTAAAAGAGAACAATTAATTTAAGATTTCAATTATAACTTTTTTTGATCATTTCTATTCACAGGAAAGAGACAAGGGCGAACTTTTCCCTTTCACTCCCTCTTTAGAAATTGTAGGTCCTGTGAATGAGCGAGCGATAAATGCCAAAGGCTCAGAACTGATGAAACAGGACCCTGGTGTGCCCATAATGGATGGTATCTGCTCACATGAAGCACTGTTCTCAATGAGGAGTAAGTATTTATTATGTCTCAGGATTCTATTTAAGGCGATTCTTCAGTGTTTAGTGTCAATTTCTACCACCAGAGTGCTACTGTTCGATTAATGACAAACTACAGGCTAAAAGTAATTTATATTTAAGAAAACGGAAAGTTAGTCCCTAGATAATCATCTTAAGAACATCTCTGCAAAATATCTCGATAATACATAACTGCAAGAAAAAAGCTGAAAGTACCAAAAAACGGAAAATCGCCAATCGATTCTTTTATTGAAATGCGATATTTCATTCACCTCTATGAAGTCCTTACTTCTGAGGATGCTGCATCAATTATTTAGAGGTTTTCTTCCAATAAGCCATTGGATTTTTAGAGTTGGTACTCTCCCCAATTTTTCTTTTCATCACAGAATTTGAATTTTTTTTATGTGGATTCCTACGAATCAGCAATAATTTGCTGCCCAGATTTGGCCTTCTTTCTGATTTTTGCATTTAGACGTGGCTTTGCGGCTTGTATGGGACTTTCATAATCGCAAGATAAGCCATGTTCTTGTGGCAATTTTTTTTTTTTATGTTTACTTTTTCACATTCAACGGAGTTAGAAATTGAGAAAGTATTGCGATGGCACAGCTGTCTGTCTGTCTGTCTGTATTCTGGCATAAATTTTAAACCAATGGTCCATATACATCCAAATTTTGCATAGAAGTTGCCCTCAACGTTGAAAAAATTGGAATATTTCAAATATAACTTTTGAATTTTTATGAAAATTTGCACAAAAATTATGCAACCAGCCTACTGTAAGAGAAACCCCTTAAGGAAGGGTCTGTGGGTCTCCCCAAGAATGTTAAAGGGGAGTCTGAGGGCCTTCCCTAGAATATTATTGGGAGGTTTGGGGTCTCCCCCAGAATATTAAAGGGAAGTCTGGGGGTTTCCCCTAGACAATATACGGGGGTCTAGGTGTTCCGCCCAGATTAAGTTAGTTGTGAAAAAGCGTTCGTGGTGTATTCCTTACAGTTTATTTTTTTTCTCTCACATTCCCTCCGGGATATACAGGGTGGTCCGAAAGGCCCGGGACGGCTTCATAACTTTTGAACGGTTGCAGATAAAAAACCAAACTTGGGGGATGTTTATAACTAAATAGGAACTACTTTTTGGCGTATCCGAAAATTCCGGGGGCACCCGTAAAGGGGGTTTTCGCCCCCAACTCAAAATTTTCAAATGGCACCTATCTTGTGGTACCTTGTTTGAAGGGGCATAAAATTTTAAGACTTTTGGTGCAAACCGGGGGTCGATGTCGTTTTTCGTCTTCGTTATATCGATAGTCAAAGTTCGATTTCGACCCATTTTCAAAAAATCAGAACTCCCATTTGAAAAGTAGAACTTTAGAAAACTAGGAGTCAAAAATACTCTAAAAAGCAAGTCCTTTTCAGAAAAAAATACGGTTTTGATATTTGTCTAGTCTTACGGCCCCCCAAAATTATTTAAAAAAATGACCCCTCAGGGGGGCTATCTCAAAAATTCCGAGCCACGGCCCCTATCGAGTGATACATCGCTTGAAAGAGCACACAAAACTGAGCATTTTGGCGCAAACCGCAGGTCGATATCGTTTTTGGTTTTCGATATATCGCATGACAAAGTTTGATTTTTACTCATTGGCAAATTTCGATACATCGAAAACCAAAAACGATATCGACCAGCGGTTTGCGTCAAAATGCTCAGTTTTGTGTGCTCTTTCAAGCGATGTATCACTCGATAGGGGCCGTGGCTCGGAATTTTTGAGATAGCACCCCTGAGGGGTCATTTTTTTAAATAATTTTGGGGGCCCTAAGACTTGACAAATATCAAAACCGTATTTTTTTCTGAAAAGGACTTGCTGTTTAGAGTATTTTTGATTCCTAGTTTTCTAAAGTTCTACTTTTCAAATGGGAGTTCTGATTTTTTGAAAATGGGCCAAAATCGAACTTTGACTATCGATATATCGAAGACGAAAAACAATATCGACCTCCGGTTTGCGCCAAAAGTCTTAAAATTTTATGCCCTTTCAAACAAGGTATCACAAGATAGGGGTTTCCAATTGAAAATTTTGAGTGGGGGGGGCGAAACCCCCCTTTACGGGTGCCCCCGGAATTTTCGGGCAGGTACGCCAAAAAGTAGGTAGTTCCTATTTAGTTATAAACACCCCCCAAGTTTGGTTTTTTATCTGCAGCCGTTCAAAAGTTATGAAGCCGTCCCGGGTCTTTCGGACCACCCTGTATGGCAAGAAAAGTGCAGTAAAACATTTTATTTTAATGAATCAAATTTTTTCCCTACAGGTCAACATCTTATAGAAATTACTAGGTATTGCCTGAGAGATGACTATTGTCTTCATCTCTCTTCTCTTTAAAATACCGCTTCAAACTCTTTGGCTTGTAACCAATTATTATTCCTCATGCACTGAGAGAAGAGTCTGATAATCTTTTGGCCCTGTATACAAAACTTTGGTCAAGTTATAAAGGAGGAAAAAAATGTCTGCGAGGAAAAAACATTCTGCAACTATTTCTCTTGGATTCGTTGCCTTGATAAAACTGAACTTTTTTTTTTCTTTTAGTACATATTGTTGGAAAGCGGCCGATTGATGAACTAATGCGCAAAGTCGAAGCATTGTGTCCTAGAATATTTCGAGAATTTATCAAAAGTGAGGAGACGGAACAAAGAATTGTGAAAGACATGAAACAATTTTATTTTGGTGAAAAATCCTCGGAAGAGGATTTGATTTTGAGCGCTGTTGATGTAAGTTCGAATTTATCGAAAGTTCTTCTCAAGTTCATGGCTAGCCCAAGTACAAATCTTGGATGAGAAAGGAGATCTTGCTAACTGTTGCTTTTAACAATTGAATAGTTAATTCTTGAGTAAAATTCTGTGGAAATTACGATTAGCTTATTCAAAAATTATGCAATTTACTCACAGACTTACGAAATGACTTTAAAGTTAAAAGCATAGTGGAGGAGCTACGCAGGTACCACGAGAGATTCCTATGAATCATCATACTTGCTCAAAGTAGGATCATCAAATTGGCATCGATGAACGGAGATCCACTGCGAAACGGCAGGTGAGCCAACCATTGCATGTTTCGTTGATGTTTCGTTTGTCAAACAACTGTGCAATTTGACGGCCCATGAAACTGCAGAGTTATTTCACGATGGATGGTGTATCATCTGTTCACCAATCTACAGTCAAAAAAACCAGCAAACCTGTTTTGGTCAAGGTTTTTGTTTGAGTTTTAGAAATGTCAGGTTGGCAATTCTGAAGTTTGCGGTGGATTTCAGCTCACCAATACTGATTTAACGATCCTACTTTGAGCGTGTGTGAAGGCCTCATCCAATTCAAAGCTTTCTTTTGTGTGTTCCCATAGAGAGAGTGACAAATTAGACAAGAGTCCTCGAGACAACTACGGAGCTCTACCATTTAAGAGCAAAGATGGTGGAGGGTACACAGGTATCATTTGAGATTCTTATCTAATTTGTCTCTCTCTTTATATGGAAACACACGGAGGAAAGCTCCAAATTAGATATGAATCTCCCATAGTACCTGTGTAGCTCTGCCATTATGCCTTAAACTTGAAAGTCATTTTGTGAGTCTGTGAGTGAATTTCATAATTTTTTAATGTGCTCATCATAATTTTTGCTGAATTTCACGCTCAAATGAACTA
The DNA here is from genome assembly GCA_011764245.1 of Trialeurodes vaporariorum. Lineage (NCBI taxonomy): Eukaryota > Metazoa > Arthropoda > Insecta > Hemiptera > Aleyrodidae > Trialeurodes > Trialeurodes vaporariorum. The sequence continues at coordinate 40,503,299 of VMOF01000001.1, forward strand.
TTCAATTGCATACAGTAAAAAATAGAAAGAGCGTTATTGGCAATACAAGTCAGTAATTCAGACACCAGCCCTGTCAAATAGGCTGTAATTGCTGTAATCTCTGGATTTTCTGCAGAGTGCCAGCGGCACTTGGTCTAAAGACAAAGACTGACATTAGGTGATCTTGAGACACACAAACCCTAATGCAGCGCGAGATAGATTAAAAAATAAATAAAAATAAATAAACAAATAGATGTAGGTATGGATAAATAAAAACTGATAAAGTTAAGGCAAGCTAAAGGGTGATTATGGAGGATTGCTTCATAATCGTATTGAGTTGATGATTGAGTATGTTATATGCTCATGAGTGGTACTTATCTTTCAAGCAGGCTCTCTGATAGAGACCTTCCAATTTCTACAATGTGCGCAGGATAGCTTAGGAGTCATCACATTCGACACAGATGTGAGGGTTTCTATGAAAATGATGATGCAGTTTGATTACGATACGATCCTACGTACATAATTGGCCTCCTATTTATTTGGATTTATTGGCCTCCTTCACATTATTTTCAAACTACAAATAAATTTTTAAATACATATTTTTAAAAACAGTAAAAACTGGATGTGTTTAAACTGGGTCATTATTTTTCCAAGATTTATCAGGTTTTTTTTTTTTTCAAAATGCCAAGATATCTAAAGTGTAGATTTTTTATTGTTTGAAATACATATTTCATAATAAGTGAAAAAATATAACGTAATATTTTATATACTTTGTTTTGTATAAAAAAACTGACAAATAAATGCAATTTGATATTTTTTTTTTGACATGGTTACTGACATTCGGAGCAATGGTGTGGCGTTCTTCCTCAACATGACAGAGACCCACAAAAAACAAATGACGGAATAATTACATAGTCTGTTATCATATTTTTTCAAAAAAACTGATAAATCTAAAAAAGAAACCTCAAATTGCATATATTTTTTGAGAGCTTGACGAAATATTTTCTTTTTGAGCTTGAACGACTGCGTTTACACTCTACTTTCATAGTCTGGTCGAAATTTGAACCGTTATGTTTCATTTATTTTTGAGGAACACCGTGGTAAATCAAATTAAGTAAGGTCAGGTTTAAACAAATTCCTCACACTTTAGTGTGAGGTCCTCATAAAACCCTGTGTATTAGGGTGGGTCGAAAAAGGGCTATTTTCGAAATCGGATGGGGGCTACCTTGGAAAATGATCTACCCCACGAGGGAAGACGGCACCAAAAATCCCAACTCAAAATTTTGACTCCCTATGTCTCCGCACAGAGGTTAAAAATCCGATTTTTTGGAAAAAATCGGGTTTTTTGACGATTTTCGGCATCTCAAACCTGCACAATGCCGTTTTTCTTCCAAGGCTAGTGATTTTATGTTACTAGAACGTACTAACTATAACTCACTTCAATTTCGACCCGATTGGTCGATGTTTTGAGTCTCCGCAACAATATTTTGTACAGCAACTCCCTGAACTTGCAAAATAACCCATTTTTTTGCAAATTGCAATTTATGAACCAAAAAACGAGCTGATTTTCGTGTCGGCTACTGCTCAATCGAATACAACCGGTGTAGTTTAAACACTGTTTCAATCACTCCCCGGAATTTTGACATTTGAAGTCTCCGCAGTTGCTATGAAGCAATTAAAACGCGCGAAAATTCAAAAAAATTTCCGCGATCAATACACCAAAAGCTTAGGTTTCCGTAAAACGGCTGCTCTTGTTCCAATTTGTCATTTTTCTCATTACTCTGACTAACTCTATCCTTCTTTCTATCTCCTACCCCCCCCCCCCCCCCCCCTCCCCACCCCCTCCACCACCTTCACTCTCATCTCATCCGCGTCCCGTAGCTTTATACTCTCATTTTCATAACGGTGGTAGTGGTGGCACACTTTAAGGAACCCTATTATTTCAAGACATGTAGCAAACTTGCGACAAATTTGCAGAGCTGGTGGTTTCATAGCAGACAGATGCCACCGATGCAAGTCTGATCGACTTTGACTAATGTTAGAGGGAAATGGGGAGGGGGGAGGCGTAAAACGCAAAATATATAAATGACCCAAAAAATTCAAATTGTTGTTTCGCAACAAAACATTCGAAAATGTTGTTGCATCACAGTAAGCAGCATTTCCATTTCGATGAGAAGAAATGAAATAAAGTTGGGGCCAATATGCTGATCATTTGGAGAAATGCATTCTATTTATTCAAATAATGAAACTATAGACCTAAGGCCTTTCGGCTATTGGTGTCATCGTCAGGGGTAAATAAATAGATAAATCGAGAAAACTAGCTGTAACCATGCAATTCAAGCAAATAAATAATAATCATGAAAAACAAAGAAAACTTCATTCTGAAGAGCAATTCTCAAAGTTAGTAGTAGAGACGTATTCAATAAGGTCAAGACAAAATAGAAGATACCAAAAACATAAGAGTAAATTAATAAATAATAAGTAATTAATCATAAAATTGGGAAAGTAAATAAAAAATAAAATCACGAAATGACCATTAGGAATAAGTTTTAGTTGTAAGTAGCCGTCATTGATAAGTATGTAAAAAGACGGGAACATTTATACTTAAAAATTTAACTTACAGCAGATTTTTAACATGACGTGATCCGCATTTTCAATTTTAGTCCGGATGTTAATTATTACTGATTTCTCATAGATTGCTGTTTGAATATCAAATTCATCGATGATCTCAAAGCTATGTGGCTGTTCGAATATTTACATACTGTCAGATTTTCTTTGCGATTTTCGCGAGAAACATTCATGCCTTGAGAAGTTATTCACGTTAGAAGTTTCGCTTTTTTTGTGTTCTTCGAGGCGTGCATCTATGATTGTTTCAATTTTCCCAACATATTTGACAGAGCCCTCGTTACAACTAATTTCATAGACTCCAACTTTTATTGTTAGGTTGCCTTATCTTTGATTTCTAGAGTTAATTCGTTGTAAAAAATATTAAAGTTGCTAAGGTAACCTGATTGGTAACCATGTTTTCCGGAAGCCCCTACCACAACTTCACTGGCTAATTTAAAATAATTGAGTTGAACACGAGTCTTTATTTTCCTTTCTAATTTTCATTATGCATTGCTTAACATTGTTAGTCTTCTTTCAATGTTCCTTTAAAATCACTATCTCCAATGAACGAAGTAATTATTATTTTTACTGCAGTGTCTGAATACTTTAAGCTCTGGGATACGATATTTTGCTTTCAAGGCAAAGTTACCAGGTCCAAGCCTCCAGAAAGTGTCCACACCATTAATAGAACGTGAGGAGCGTAGCTAGTTTTGTACAAGTTCGTTTGGACTAATCTATACCTACGATTGGCAACACTGTTGTATGAGAGAATACAAAAAACAAAGTAGGCCAAACGATGGTTTGCAGCTAAATATCAATGTAGGCAATCCTTGTTTCTAAGAGATTAAGAACTGCTCATTTTCGAATGTTTTGTTGCGAAACAACAATTTGAATTTTTTGGGTCATTTATATATTTTGCGTTTTACGCCTCCCCCCTCCCCATTTCCCTCTAACATTAGTCAAAGTCGATCAGACTTGCATCGGTGGCATCTGTCTGCTATGAAACCACCAGCTCTGCAAATTTGTCGCAAGTTTGCTACATGTCTTGAAATAATAGGGTTCCTTAAAGTGTGCCACCACTACCACCGTTATGAAAATGAGAGTATAAAGCTACGGGACGCGGATGAGATGAGAGTGAAGGTGGTGGAGGGGGTGGGGAGGGGGGGGGGGTAGGAGATAGAAAGAAGGATAGAGTTAGTCAGAGTAATGAGAAAAATGACAAATTGGAACAAGAGCAGCCGTTTTACGGAAACCTAAGCTTTTGGTGTATTGATCGCGGAAATTTTTTTGAATTTTCGCGCGTTTTAATTGCTTCATAGCAACTGCGGAGACTTCAAATGTCAAAATTCCGGGGAGTGATTGAAACAGTGTTTAAACTACACCGGTTGTATTCGATTGAGCAGTAGCCGACACGAAAATCAGCTCGTTTTTTGGTTCATAAATTGCAATTTGCAAAAAAATGGGTTATTTTGCAAGTTCAGGGAGTTGCTGTACAAAATATTGTTGCGGAGACTCAAAACATCGACCAATCGGGTCGAAATTGAAGTGAGTTATAGTTAGTACGTTCTAGTAACATAAAATCACTAGCCTTGGAAGAAAAACGGCATTGTGCAGGTTTGAGATGCCGAAAATCGTCAAAAAACCCGATTTTTTCCAAAAAATCGGATTTTTAACCTCTGTGCGGAGACATAGGGAGTCAAAATTTTGAGTTGGGATTTTTGGTGCCGTCTTCCCTCGTGGGGTAGATCATTTTCCAAGGTAGCCCCCATCCGATTTCGAAAATAGCCCTTTTTCGACCCACCCTACTGTGTATACATAAATGGATGAGCGCATGTTATTTATTTTGCTCATAACATAGTGATAAATTTGATGTTTCTTATTTTCAGATTTTCAGCGACATAATGTATAATAGAGGTTATCATGAATCCATAAATGCATTTTTAAGAAATTCCTCTCAACCAGTTTATTCTTATGTCTTCTCTTATCATGGAACATTGGGCTTGTTGGACTATCTTTTCAACTATAAGAGACCAGCATTTCTGAAAGGTACGATTTTACTTCTGTTATCATCAAAAATGGGGCTCTTACTAATTTTTGCAGTCAGTGTTTGAATAGTTCATTCTTGTGTAAAAATCAAAAATGACCATGCGTTTACAAAAAAATCACAAAATTCTTTCTCAGACCCACAAAATGACTTTGAAGTCTAAGGCGTTTTGGCGGAGCTAGGCAGGTACCAAGAGAGATCACTATCTAATTTGAAGCTTTCCTCTGTGTAATTCTACAGAGAGCAAGACAGGTTAGGTGAAAATCTCTTATGATACCTGCACCTGCATAGCTGCGCCTTATTTTCTCTTGAATGGTGGAGCTACGCTGGTGTCATGGTTGATTCCTGTCTAATATAGGTATCACGTTCTCTCTTAAGAAACTTACAGAGGAAAGCCTCAAATTAGGTAGGATTCTCGCATGGTATCTGAGTAGCTCCGCCATTATGCCATATACTTTAAGTCATTTTGTGAGTCTCTGAATGAATTTCATAATTTTTTATGTGATTGTGTGAATCTTTCTTTGTTGTAAACATTAATTTGTGGGGTCTTGACTCTTGCGATAGCACAACTGAACTCAACTGTTTATCTTTCCAATGTAGCATTGATTAAATTCTGAGTTTTTTCTATTGCTTTTACCCAGGTGCTGGACACACTGATGAGCTAGGGTACCTCTTCAATATGGAGTTTAATAAAGAAAATCTCGCTCGAGAAGAAACTGATCGGAAAATAATTGAGCATATGACAACGATTTGGACAAACTTTGCAAAGTACAGGTAAAAATAAAAAATTTTTTTGTCCCTATCAATTAAGTTATATCGTAAGTAGAATTTAAATAGTCGCTTGTTTGCAACGATACTTGAGCCTGTGCTAGCTCTACGTCTCTCAAGAAAGTAAAATTGTTTGAAAAGCAATACTATGACAGGATGAACGCTGTGATGTTTTGTGACTTGTTTAGCCCTTGATAACAAAAATCGTTGAATTTCCTCTGTGATTACTGATGCAAAACAAACAGAAGAAACGGGTTGGATCAGGCTCAAGTGTTCGAAAAATACAACGCTCAATCAAAACACAATTTCCCTGAATTTCTGAATTTTTTTTAAATGAAATTTTCCAATCAACCAAGAATGTTTGAAATTTCCTTAACCCAAAAGTTTGTCAACATTTTCAAATCTAGTTCTTTGTTTGAAAAGAAAATCAAAATTTTGATAAATCGAATGAAAAACTTTGATGCACAGTTCGAAATAACGTAATTTTTTGATTGAGCGCCCAGGCTGAGGCTGAAAACACATTTTGTGACTGAGTCGTATCTCAGAGTCCATGCTATGGTCACAGCTCTGTTCAAGAACCAAAATTCTAAGACCTGGGGGTTGATTCTTCTCTTTTCAACGAAATGAGATAGGGCGGATCGACCAATTCCAATGGTTTAAACGGCGTCCTGTGATAGATTTTGAGTCATTTGATGGACAGAGGAGTAATTTTTTTGAAATGAATGACTCAAATGACTTCAAATTTGTCATGTGACACCGTTGAAATCAATGAAAACCATCAATTCCCGCTATCTCGTCTTGTCTAAAAGCGCAGAATCATCCCCCAGTTGACTTAATTCAAATGAGAATGATTCATTTGACAATTGAGGAGGTAGCTGGAAAAACGGCCTAAGTAGCAAAATCGCGTTCTGAGAAAACGGCTGTTAAAGTTTTTATTTTAGTGCCAATCTAACATAGATGAAGAATCAGGCTTGGGTTGGATCAAAAAAGTTGATCCATACTCTCAGGTTGAAGTTGGAACAACTGAAATATGCTTTGGCTGTATAGGAAAGAAGAAATTGGATAAATACGAAAGGTCTACTAAGGTCGTTTTTCCATAGAACGACCTGTTGCACAGAGACAAGTCCTCACTAAACGCTGAGTATTAACTCCGTTTTTCCAGAGAACGACTTTCTGTATGGAACATATGTACTACATGATAGATGTAAAAAAAAAACCAAAAATCTGCAAAAAAAGAGGCGAATTTATTAGAAAATAAAGAATATAAAATTATTCGTCCTCGTATTCACTCTCGCTTTCACTGTTGCCGGAGTCCTCTTCACCATCTTCAATTTTCCCCATTATGGTCATTATAGTCGCCAGCAGAAGTGGCAACCTCTTCTCATATAAACTCCCATATCTCACTCAATTTTTGACGTACGGTCATGAAATTTTGTGGAGATATTAGTGAGCCTATGTTCTCTCAGAAAAGTTGTTCTCCGAAGAAACGGCCTTAGCCGGCTAAGGCCGTTTTTCCAACTAGCTCCTCAATTGTGTTGGTGCATGTGTCTGGTGAGGCAATCAACCAGAGCTGCTGTTTTGTGTATATTAAAGGGCATTTTTCAACTCACCAATGATTCCACTGGTTGAGAAAAGAATGCAAAGTCAAGTTCAGTTTATGACTGAAATGCTAAAAAATACTCTGATCAGTAATCTTTTCTCTGTCGGTGGAATTGGCGTTAAATTATTGCAATATCTGCAAGTTTTTTTAAAGTCACAGACAACTCCCACCGGTAGAGTAAAGATTACAGATCAGAGAATTTTTGGGCTTTAATAGTCATAAATTGAACTGAGCTGTGTAATCTTTTCTCAACCGGTGGAATCATCGGTGAATTGAAAAGTGTCATTAATTAAATATACGCAAAACGGCAGCTCTGCAATTAACATGATAACTTCATTTTAATAAAAAAGAGGAGTTGGCTGGGAAGTGTTTTGCGTTGAGTTTCGGTTTTTTTAACCTAATGTTTTGCTTCAACCTTTATGAGTTTGATAAACTGAGCAAATGAGAGTGAAAAGAGGTTGTTTCATCGCCCATAAGGAATGGGCTGAGAATGGATTTCCTTCATTTTTTCAGGGCTGATAGAGCTATTTTTGGGGAGTCTAAAGCTGGCCTAGTATTTTTTATTTTTGCTTTCTTAGAAACGAGGGGGCGGGGGGTCAAAGGTAAAACGGATTTTCAGCCATAACTTTTGAACGGTTGATGATATTTAAACAAACTTTTTTTCAATAAAGAGATATTTTAAAGACCTATCTTTTAATGTGTATGATATTTCAAAAATATTGAATTTCAGTTGAGTTATTGCATTTTCAAAATTTTGGAAATTCCAAAAAATTAGTTTTTTGGATTTTTTTCAAATGGGGATCGCACTGAGGAAAACAAAGAACTGTCTCAAAGAAAGCCCTTTTTTTACCGGTTAAAATGAGCTAAAGTTCGTTTTCGGGAAATGATTTGTCTTTGAGTTATGAATTTTTAAAGTGTCAAAAATCGCTATTGTTCCCAGCGGCAGCGACGAGGCCGAAAAAAATCATTTCTCCGCATGTAGTAGACAAAATTCAATGAAAATCGATATCAGGGGGTTTTTGAGGTCGCAGATTTCAATTCTGCCGTCAGATTTGAAGAATTGTGAAATCCAAGATGACTGCCGAGTATATAGAGGTAGGCAGCCATCTTGGATTTCACAATTCTTCAAATCTGACGGCAGAATTGAAATCTGCGACCTCAAAAACCCCCTGATATCGATTTTCATTGAATTTTGTCTACTACATGCGGAGAAATGATTTTTTTCGGCCTCGTCGCTGCCGCTGGGAACAATAGCGATTTTTGACACTTTAAAAATTCATAACTCAAAGACAAATCATTTCCCGAAAACGAACTTTAGCTCATTTTAACCGGTAAAAAAAGGGCTTTCTTTGAGACAGTTCTTTGTTTTCCTCAGTGCGATCCCCATTTGAAAAAAATCCAAAAAACTAATTTTTTGGAATTTCCAAAATTTTGAAAATGCAATAACTCAACTGAAATTCAATATTTTTGAAATATCATACACATTAAAAGATAGGTCTTTAAAATATCTCTTTATTGAAAAAAAGTTTGTTTAAATATCATCAACCGTTCAAAAGTTATGGCTGAAAATCCGTTTTACCTTTGACCCCCCGCCCCCTCGTTTCTAAGAAAGCAAAAATAAAAAATACTAGGCCAGCTTTAGACTCCCCAAAAATAGCTCTATCAGCCCTGAAAAAATGAAGGAAATCCATTCTCAGCCCATTCCTTATGGGCGATGAAACAACCTCTTTTGTGTTTTCCAGACACAACCTCATAATGGGTAATTCCACAGCAACATAACTCTTTGCTGACGCTAGGGAGTTAATGAAAAAGGCATCTTTGAAACTTTTAACAACTAAGTAAATATATATTTTGGTCAAAGACACTGGTTTCAGCAAATTATATTTGTAACGGATTACTGTTAGTTAAATGAATTATTAAAATTTTTCATTCAGCTCTTGGGCATGTATCAGTGTCTAAAAATCATTCAGTCTTGACAGAACATTCTTAACCCTTTAATAACTATGCAATACCTATGATTCATAAAATTAATTGACAGTCATTGTTAAAATTTGTAAAACTAAAAACCAACAATTTTGACCAAAATTTGAATTTGTTTGGTTGCTGAAAATGTTTCAATGATCCTATTCCCAAGAAATTTTCCAGTGTAAGCGTAGAGTCCTGTTTCTGTTGACTCATGCAGGTAAGTGATTTGTCCCAAAAACTACGTAACTCATTTGACTGTGCTTTTTTGTTTTGTTTAATAGTAATCCTGGTAAAGGTTTAGCCGTAGATTTCAAGCCAATTTCTTCAGCTGAGGTGTCTTATCTTGATATTAATGAAGAACTGACAGTCAAATCTGGATTCGCTTATGAAAAGCGAATGAAGTTTTTGGACAGTGTCTTTGCATCTGTTCAAAATGTTGACATCTGAGTACATGACAAATAAAGGAATTTTTTCACTGCCCCCTGTAAGTTCAAATAAATTTTACTGATTGTTAGCCAATCTGTAAGTTATCATTTGTTGATTATCTATGTTTTTTATGCAATAATTTAATCTTTTCAAATTTTTGGACACTGTCTTCACATCTCTTCAAAATGTTGACAACTACGTACATGACAAATGAAGGATTTTCTCTCTCCCTCCCTTTAATTTCTGATCCATAAATTATACTAATTGTTAGCTAATCTTTTAGTTATCAATTAATGATTAGCTATGTTTTTTATGCAACGATTTAACCTTATAAAATTCATAGACACTGACTTCAAAATGTTGACGGCTAAATACATGACAAATTGAGGTTTTCTTCCTCTGTCTCTTACTTCCAAATATGCACATGAATTGTACTGATTGTCAGCTTATCAGTTAGTTATCATTTAATGATTGATTAGCTATGTTTTTTATGCAGTGATTTAACCTGATGAAAATGGACACTGTCTTAACATCTCTTCAAAATGTTGACAACTAAGTGCATGACATATGAAGAATTTTCTCTCTCCCTTCCTTAATTTCAATTACATACATAAATTGAGTAGTTGCATGCACAAAGGGCGGATGTTGACATCCGCCCATATTATTTCATCAGCTTTTCGAAACGGTAGATCCCATATGAGTATATTTGTAAAATTTCAAGTCAATATCTTCAAAATTGAGCTCACTTGGAAGGTTTAAGTGATGAGGAGTCGTGAAGGACTTATGATTTTATGAAGCTTTGAAAACTTTTCGCTTCATTTTTTCAAAATTAGTTTTTGTCACATCCGCCTTTTGTACATTCAACTACTCAAATGCACTGATTATTAGCTAATCTGTTAGTTATCATTTATTGATTAGCTGTGCTTTTCATGCAATGATTCAACCCCATGAAATTTCTAGACATTGTCTTCACATCCTTTCAAAATGTTGACAACGAAGTACTTACACGAAGGATTTTCTTTCTCCCTCTTTCAAGTTCAAATAAATGTTACTGATTGTTAGCTAATCTTTAAAATATTTTGTTGATTATAATTTATAGATTGTATTTTGTGCAAATGTTTAGGTATCTCTTAAGTTATGTGATAAATAGTTTTTAATGAAAACACAATTTTTGCTCAAAAAATAACGTCTTGCATTTTTTGTTTGTTTTTAATTATTGTATATTTCAACTCAACTTTGACCTGGACAGAATTTTTAAATTCATTCCCCAGAACTCAAGTAGAATTAATCAGAGACAAATAGAGACGGAGCACTAACTGGCTGCCGCAGAGGCACTCTGAATTCTCGCGGATTCAACAAAACAACAGTCAACGTCGCATGGTGTTGAATGGTGAGCACCCTCCTCTTCACTTCCCGCCTATCCCCCTCCATGTTTTCCGAATGTCACCGTTCAACACCATGCGACGTCGCAAGGTGTTGACTGTTGTTTGACATGTTATTTTGTTGAATCCCCGAAAATTCAGAGTGCCTCAAATCTTCCCTATGTATTTTAGCGTAGTGCTCCGTCTCTATTTGTCTCTGGAATTAATAACATTTTGCTGAGAGGGATCAAATGAGCCCATCTTAATCTAGGCCGAATTTTACGTCAAAATCAAAGTATCATATTACCTTTGCAAAAGTACGCAACAGATCCATTAAAGGATGACCTGCGGGCTGATTCTGCTTTTTTGGATGAGACAAGACGAGATGAGATAGCGGGAATCGATTAATCCAATCGGTTTAATCGGTGTCACTCAGTCTAAAACAAACAACTTAAATGATTCCAAATCCATCACAAGGCGCGGTTTAAACCAATCAGGTTAGCTGATTTCCGATATCTTGTCTCGTCTCATCAAAAAGAGCGGAATTAGTCTGCAGCTCTCATTAAAAACTACCATTAAACTATGAAGCAATTGAAAGAACGAAACGAAACAAAACATGTTAGAACAAAAGATAATTTATACAGATAAACTTTTAAGCACAAACAAATTACAAATCATTTATACAATAGACTAAAATAAATTAATCAGCAAGTAGCTAGATCAAATCAGCGACCTTTGATTCACAGGTTCATTAACGAGTGTAAAATAATATCATAGAGAGCAAAATAAAATTTATTTACAACTTAGAGAAGAAAAAAAACTTTGAACATAACAGTTTACGAGATATTGTGAGTCACACAAAAAATGGATTCTTGTTCAAGATAGTACTGTCTTTTTATTGCGAGGAAATTGAGTGATGATGATTGAGTTAGTGAGATCGGCATAATTACGTTCAGCTGCAACCGATGCAGTAAACAGGGACATGACAGACCAATGGATTCCTTTGAACTGGTATCTCACCCTAATCGCTAATCATAAATAGAGACAATTTTTTGTCCGGGAGTCATTTTAATGAACCTGTTTTTGTGTTTAGTGATGACATTACAATCAAAATTGGATCCAAACAAATGCTCTATCTCTCTCACTTTCGAGGGAGTTAGTTACCCACAAGAAATCAGATCCAAAATTCACAGCTGCGAGTTCATGCTGGTTAACGACCAGTTTTCTCAAATTATATTGCATTATTACATCCCACATACCGTAAAGTATCTTTTCACTCCAACATATTTCATGAAAGATCACAAATGAATTTACAATCATAATTATATCGAAAGATGTCCTATGTTTTGTCCTTGTCTTACTCACGACTTCTTAAGGGCGTTTCACCGCTATAACACTCAATCATCCTAACCTCTCTTTGTATCAAAGCTTGCTCAAGGTATAACACGTGGTGTGATGGAGCCGAAGAGCCCGTATCCCAGAATTTCATGCCCATGAGAAACTGAGAGTGAGATAAGGGTAAAATATAAAACTTTCTTCAATATGACTGTGATTGTAAATTAATGAAAACAAAGATAAATAAATCGGATCAGGTGCTGCCGGATTATTTTAAAAGCTAGCAAATAAAAGGAAAGAGGAAAAAGTTTAAAAAGATGAATAAATTAGATCAGGTGCTGTCGGTTTGTTTTGAAAGTTCAAGATGCAAGTCAAAAATGAGCGACAGTCTGGGGACCAATAAATAATATTACGTTTGACATGTGGAAGATGATGTAGAAACGGAATGGTAACTACCGACTGCCGACTGAGCACGAGAATTACCGATGAAACTTGAAAACTAAAACCTCGATAACTTTAAAATTTCTGGACCAAATCTTTTCAAATTTTTGGCAGTGCACAAACTGAGAGCGTCGAGCGTCACATACATACATACATACATACATACATACATACATACATACGGACAGCGACGATAGCATAAAGTGCTTTGCTACGCGACAGCACCTAAAAACACCAAACTTTGGCTACACCTACTTTCATATTTTCATACTTTTTAATATAATTTTTTATTTGATTTTTTTTTATTGGCTTTTTTACCTCAGCTGATGAGTTTGCCCAGCTCAAAAGCATTTGTTTATTTACTGTAAATTAATGTGCAATGTTTCCAAAATGTTGTCGAAACGTCACTATACTTTAGGATACGTGTAATTCAAAGGTGTAATAAAATCTGAGGGAACTAGTTTACAAGCACAAATTTGCATTTGAACATTTGGATCCGATTTCTTTCAAAAACCTTGTGAGACCAAGTGTGACCAGGACATTTGTTTGGATCAAATTATTTTCGTAACTCACACCGAATAGGTCTATGCACTTTCGAAGAGAAAATGTTGTGAAGTAAGTCCTTGCATAGGAAATTCAGCTCTAGAAAGAGATGGCAATACTGGAGGGTCATGTGAGAGTGAGAGAATGTTACCTTTGAAATGCTTTAACTGCAGGCACTCCTCTTCTTACGAGTGCGACTACCTTGATGTTTGTCTTCATGAATATGAAGAAATTACTCACTTTGTATAAATCACAAATATGTTTAGAACACTAGAGAATTAAAAAAAAAAAAGAAAAAAAAGGAAAAGTGAGAAATACGACTAGTCTCTTATTTTGATGCTTAAATTTGCTTCTGTTCTCACACATTCTTCAAATACTGTCCAGATTATTAAAATTTCCGAAAATACCAAGTTAGCTGGTAAATCTTTGGTGTCAACATTTGAGACCCATAAATCAGCGATGATCCAAGAGGCATAGAACTGTTCCTGAAATATTTACTAGACACCGTTTTAAATGCAGGGTAGCTTTGAACCGGTTACAGGAACCAGAGACACCATATAATAGAGACCATGCACTAGCCGTGCGGGTGGTAGCTGATTTTTTTTTCGGGGCTCAACAGGAATTAACAAAGGGAGCATGAAGGAGCACCATCCTACATGGTCCATACATTGACTGATGCAATTTCGGTGCTTCCGTCTCATTAGGCAAAAACCTCAACAACTTTTTTCATCATTTGTGTGGGTCATGTTTACGGTGTTCTGTTGAGACCCAAAAAAAAAAAAAAATGCCCCCTCAACAAGGTAGATAGTGCATGGTCTCTATTATAGATTGTCTCTGATAGGAACATTCATCAATGTTAGGATCGGTCCAAAACATTATGTCCAATAAATAATTTCCAATGCATTTTAAACCAAATCATTGAGCCCGATTGCATAACCGTCCAAAAAATTGTGGTCACTCTCAATAAATGGTCCAAAATGTCTAAGGGCCAATTTACATCCATAGATAGAAATGCAAATATATTTCACTACTATTAAAGTGCATAACTGTAGAGAAACAATTAGCAAAACTGTTTTCCTTAGGTACCCAAAGACCACAAAATTCTCTGACATTAGCCGAGAGATTATACAATGATAATTTCAACGATGATACTTTCTTTTGCTGGTCATTGTACAGTATTGCCAGATCACTGCATAGGTAGCTCAGCTTAGCTTTGGATGCTTGGCAACTAAGTTTCATCATTAAAATTAATTCTGAATAAAAAATGTATTAAAAAAACTGTTAAAAATTGGTTAAGCATCTGCAAGAAACCACAGATTGAAAAAAAAAAAAAAAAAAAAAACTGCTAATACCTATAGTCCTCTCATCAATTGGACTAGAATACAAAATGGACATTTAATAACATTTCGGTCAGAAAGATAGAACGGACAAAATCATTAAACGGTCATAATATATTATAGGGCATAATATATTATATTAAATTAAACACAAGTTGTTGGACAAAAGTTCCTGAAACATATTGAACTAATCAAGATTATTGGATCTAAACTATGGCTCAAGTTTAAAAGATAAGAGCCTGAAAGGCAGTTTAACCATTCTTAATGGAAGGTTTTCTTTCAATGTAGCAAGAAAGACAACTAGAAAAGTGGTGTACTGTAAAAAAAAAAAAAAAAAAAAAAGAACCTTATTTTTCCATGGGCTAAAGCTGAGTATTCCACACATGTTTATATCAAAGAGTAATCAGTAGTTGAACTAAAGCTTAATGTAAATAGTGCACTAGACTGCAACAAATGAAATTTGTCTAAAATCCAAACTTTGTCAACTTCAACTCAGTCCCTCAACCAAACCAAACTTTCTGCTCTCTCAAAACTCAGGAAAAATAATGTCCTGTTTTTCCAAAACACATCACATATTTTCATAAGATGCGACTTGAAACAAGGAGTAATTTTCTTTCAGAACCCTAACACTCTTTTTAATAGCTCTTGGAACATCATGAGTTTTCAAGCCTCACGAACAGCAAGTATGTGAAATACATAAAAAGAAAGGAAAACTGAGAAGATAAAAAGGAGATCTGACTAAAGTGTCTACTTCCTTTTCCTGTATTTAGTACCAGGCTTTTTTTTCTTATTGATATTCTTATGCCTCTTCCGTATCCTGTTGTTGCTAAGGGCATTGTTAGAATGAGCGGCGCCCGAATGCTGCTTTCGTATAAAACATTGTTGCTGCTGGAGCACAAGGTCTGCTAAAGTCCCTTCGTGTGCCAACATTGAAAGGAAAGTACAGATAAATTCATCGTAATTATGAGTTCTCCTACAATCATCGATTTTATACTTTTTCCTTTTCTCATTCTCATCCCTTAAGTTTCCTTCACAGATTGAGATCTCTCCCTCTAAACTTTTGACGAGGGCTAACAAGTCTTTAGGAGCAAACGTGTGACTAGGAGCTTCCGGAGTCTTCTTACACTGACCGTCCCCGATATCAAGCTTATCACATTTGGGAGAGAGAGTCGCGTTGGAAGGAGCTGGAGACGTTTTAAAGTTGAGACCTATCTTTGAAGACGGTGGCTTTTCCCAACCTCGGGGCAAAGCCCCCGCCTCCAAACAGACTTTACGAACCACGGAATCTTTTTTAGTTTTGTCCTCGTTCATTCCGCCGAGGGCAACTCGGATCACAACGAATTTCTTGAAATCCTTCGAACAAGTTGGACTGCTCTGACCAGGCGAATTGAAGGCGGAACCCACTTCGGAGGATGTATCCGTGCTGGAAGTACTGGGCGCTGGAGATGTTTGAATCGTTAGCGGCATTGAATAATCAGTTTGACTTTCCGCTGGGGTGATAACTAAGGATATTTTTGATAGATTCTCTTGACTATCACTTGATAAATTAGAACCGGATCCTTTATCCAGATCTGATTTTTCATTTTCATTTCTTAAATTTTTAGGAGGTGTCATCATGTACGTTGATTGTATCTTGTTAGGAGTAGCTAGATCTAAAACATCTTCGATTGAAGCACTACTGTCTAAATTATAGGATTCTTGATCTTCGTTAACACTGCTATCGGATTTCTTGCCACTTTCGGAAGTTCCGCAAGTTGAGCGACCAGCATCTTCAATTGATGCAGATTGATTACTTTTAACCAGCTGATGCAAAGCTTCGAGGACAATCTGACGGTTTGTTTTTAGCATGTTTAATTTGTACGTAAGCGCCAATCTTCGATCTGGCACAACTGCCATTAGATTGAATCTGATGTCGGTCATTTGAGAACCATCAGTTATTCCTGCAACCAAAATGAAACCATATTTTAACAGATCCAGTGAAACTTTAAAACATTTCATCTAAAAATCATTCCAGGTAAACTAGGAATGGGTAAATCGCCAAAATAATTGGCCTGAGATGAACCAAAACAACAATTTTTGAAAGTGCTATTTATTTTGTAGTTGAACTGATCGTGAAGACTGTTAATGAGTGTTGCTAGTACCAATAGACGGATTTGGTGAGTTCGATTATAAGTGATATATTTCAGCTGGACCTATCAAAGTTTTGACAGGTTCAATATACATGGGTTTCCCTATGAGGAATCAGAAGGCAATCTTCCAGCGTAAAATTTGGCCTTTTAGAGACATTTTATACACAGCGGAGCCTGCGACAATGGAATCTACATGTCTTCAAATGCCACGAACCAGCAAAAAATTTGGCCGATATCGCAAAAATTCAATTAGTTATACCATACATCAAACCAAGTTGTGAAACCCCATTAATTACATCCCTGCTTCCAACCTTGCGGAACTACAAAAATTCTATAAATGTTAACATTTAGCGGGTATTTCTTCAGAACTCTCAGAGGAACTACATGCTGGAGAATTGTAGCATTGACAGGCACTGACATTTAGCACTGATGTTGTTTTTTAGTTTTGTCGTGCCAGACATTACCACAGATTTTAAAGATATTCACATTCCGTAAGTCAAATCACAAAGAAGTTACGATTTTAAAGCACTCTTCAATGAAGAGCAAGAGTTCTGAATTTCATTTCTATTCAATTCTGTCATGCAGTATCAGGAATAACGTTAGGAAATTCCAAAGATTATCAGTTGAGCTCAGCCTACACTTCTAAAATAGCTCTAACCAACATTACATTTCCCATCACCTAAAGGCTACTTGTGGGTAGCGGTTACTAGTGGGCAATTCAACAATGAGATAAATGGACTATACGATAAACTGATAGGAGAAATAATAATATCCGTACCTAATCGATCACCGATGATGTTTCGAAACTTATCAGTCCAATCTTCATTTTCAGGCCAAGGACCATGATCCATAGGGTACGGTTTTAGACCATCCAATTCAAACAGACGACCATTTATTGCAACATAACTTACAAAATGAAATGCTTCACCAGTGTACCTACAACATGGATACAATTATTAATAATTTAAAGGTACAAAAGTTACACCACTGAAATTCTTAAAAATACCAATCTTACACCGTGTATTTCTGCCAGAAAATTTAAAGGAAAAGAACAAAAAATCAGTCTCTTTGAATGCGTGGATCTTTCTTGTAAAAAAACTTGTTTATTTTGAGCAAGAAAATTTTTGCAAGTTACTATAAGTGTAATTAAGTATGAAAAGGATAATCAATTACATTATTTTTTGATTGCTAAAACTAGTTAGCGGTTGTTTCACGAAAGTTCGCCTAGGACAGATGGGTTTGTTTACTGCGCAGAGACAAGTTTGCGGTTTTGCGCTTGTTCAAGAACACAAACACGTCTTTGCGCAGCAAGCTGCATGATCTGCCATTGGCCTTCTTTCGTGAAACAAGCTCTAGAACTCATTGCACAAGAGATAGCAGATGACAGCTCAAATTGTTCAGTACACAGCGGGAACCTTAATGTTACTGTGCATTTGTTTTGATGTTCAGAGACGCAAACAAACCTACAGCACAGGAAACCAGGCAGCTGATACTAGCAATCCTTAATCAAATGAGCTCTATGTGGACATCTCTAGTCAGGTGGTTAACATACATCTTTAATAGTGTCTTACAAGGTCAATGTAGGTAGGTTTGTCCGACAGCACTGGAATATTTTGCCTCCTTTCTATAGCAGCAATGGGATCTTTCAAATCGGGACATCGACCACCATTTCAAAAACTGAGTTGTTCGCAAAAACTACAACGATATCAGACTGACTTATCTACACAAACCTTGGTTGGAGTCTCCTATTAGTACCTAGAATTAAATTTATTGTATTTTTTATTCATCATAGAGCAGACTCATATCTAGGGTATCATGATCGCACAAGTAACGATGCTAACAGCCAAAATACATCAAAGTGCACCAGTGGGTGGTTGGTAGAGCAGACGCATTTAGCATATCGGGTTCTGACAAGTAGCGGTGCATGCTACCGAACCTCATCACAATGCATCAGCGGGCGGTTGGTTTGCTCAGAATTTCAACTCGTTGCTAATCAACCGCTCACCAATGCGCTTTGATGCCATTCTGTAGCGCGCACCGCTACTTGGTAGAACCCGATACTCAAAATGCGTCGGCTCTAAGCAATGATATGAGTCTAAAAACACTTTAAGTGTTTTTCTTTTACATTGACAAGTGGTGCAGACTGCATTCAAAGATGCATCAATGAATAAGTGGTCAGTTAACAATTTCAGGGAGTCTAGACTCGTTGATAACCAGACCCTCACCGATGCGTCTGGTTCACACTACATATCGAGGCTTGAATGCACTCAGTGCGTCTACTCAAGCAAGGTACATTATTCAAACGCACTTACCTTCCAGTACTAACTGTGTTACTAGACTTATCTAAACGCCGTTTTGCTTGAGGCATTGCATGAGAGTTGTGAGCTTTTGCAAGCTCTGGAGTGTTGCCTATTGCCCATCCTTTATTTTCTGGACACATTCCAGAGGTGTGAGCTTTTAGGCGACTCAGAGTCTCCCCAAGATGAATATTCGGACAATTCAGCAGGACTGACAACAAAGAATGTGTGGCACAGCTATTGGGAACCATTTGCTGGGCGAAAAATATATTGTTAACAACTTCATCATCTTTGACGAAGAGATCGCTTTGATCGATAATTTTTCTCCGAGACCTTCGCTCTTCTATCCATCGGAAAAGGAAAATAAACCCATAAACAGGGCCATCTATGGCTTTTTGAAGATCATAGATCTCTTCTACTTGAACACCTTTAACTCCAAAATCTTCTAATAGTAATGTAAACAACCCCGGATCACTTTCTAGTTCTAGCCATCCCTCTGTCAATCTATTGATGTCAACGGGCATTTTAAACACTTCACATTCGAGACTCTCTTCGGGAAACTCAGCGTAGATGAACAGAAAATTTCCGATTAATTACGATACACAAAAGTAGACGAAATTAGCTTTTTATCACTGATCACGGCTAACTTTTTAATGATTTTCTTGATTATCGTTATGAACAAACTAACAAAGGTTATGAAGTCGAGTTTGTCAACAACTTTAGGCATCGACTTCACCAAACACCAAACTGATCCACAATGCGGTGAATGCTGCGATTCCAAGGTAGATTCTGCGATTCGTTGGCACAGTGAAAATGTCAAAATAAACAATGACGAAATATGTGAGACCTACCTGAACTTTCGGTGTCTTTTATATTTTTAAAAAAACTTCCGTTCCTTATTAGTTTTTAGTTTAGTTTTAATAACATGCAGAGCACAATGAGGTATTTTCCGTACAATATTCTTTCGTGATAGCATCCTAATTTTGCCGAGAAAATGGCCACTTTGGGTCACTCTTTTGCCTCAGCTTTGGCTCACTTTGTTTTGACTGGATCATCATGCTGGGCTCTTACTAAAATAAATTGTGGAGTTCACGGGAGATACGCCTGGAGTGCGTATCTCCTTCATCTTGCTCATGGTGTCATCGGACTAATCAGATATGGTAAGTGTCTCCACTTATCGTAACCGAAACATGAAGAGATTTGATGACGAAGTCATGACTTGTGTGTTAGAGCTCGTTTCAGAAGTGTAGGCGGACCAAAACCATAATCTTTGGCGAATTTGCAACTTTTATTTCTTCATATCAATACCGAATTTGCCACTGACTTTATTCTTTTGTATTTAAAGTTTTCCTCATTGGAAATTGAACACTCAATTTCATGTTTATTCATTTTCATCGAGTAATATTAGAAATAATATTAACAAATTCCAAAGATTATCGGTCTAGGTCCGCGTACACTTCTGAAACGAGCTCTAGTGTTCTTAGAGGCCAATACACAAGTGTTGACTGTTGTCAGCATTATTGGTTCATGTGCAGTGGCCTGTGAGTTTTTGCCTCTGTGCATCAGTACATTTACATCGCCATTACCTAATGTGAGTCATTCCAGGGGTCATTCGAGATGAATTTGTGGATGACAGTTCTCAATGTTTATGCGCAGCGAACAGGTTCGCGACTGTTTTGAATGTCTCCACCAATTAGAAGTCTCACAGCGCCTATCAACTGACATTTTTATCGGCCAACTTATCCAAAACAAACACCAGAGCTGATTGTTGATAACCGTATGGTCTTCACCTCGAATGTTCATAGCATATGCTGAAAGCTTGTTGAACCATTTAAATTTCTGATGAATCCGTTGAGGAATATTATTACCCCAGAATCAACAATATTTAATCTGTTTTGAACAGCATAGTCGGTTAAGAGAACTGCGGCAAAAAAGCGGGGTAGTGGTGGAAGAGGAGTATGATGGAGCCAGCCAGAGCCACGGGTGGATACAGGAATTTATCTGTCTGTCCTTTCATTCTAATATGGTGGTTAGACAAGGACGGCGATAGGGGTTACAGTCGTGTGATGGCCCCTTCTGCTGTCATTTTCAGTCACATGTGTTCAAACTGAGAGAGAGGGAAAGAAAAATGTTTGTATCTGCCCGCATGGCTAAAGCACCGCTGACGTGTCTCATGGTAAGATCGGGCGTACACACAATTTTGCTCTTCTAATGTATTTTAAACCAAAGTGGTAATCAAATCGAAAAAATTATCTGACCAATTTTTTAGAGCACACAACTTTCTATGTTGTCAAAAGCACTCAATCATAAAACCCAATCAGATTGTAAACAGGAGTCGGCCATTCAATATTCAAAAGTCTATTATTTACTTCCTACAGTAATGATATACCATTTACTAACTTATTCCTTGTGCTTTTTTGTTTAATTTAATCGTTTTTTAATATGATATTGATGATGACCTATGGTCTCTTGGTTTATTTAGAGTCCCTTGATGGAAGTTTTGTTTTGAAACCTCTCATATCTGTTCAATAGTTATATCTGTAGCCTTGGTTGTTCCAACCAAGGTATGGAAAAGCGGTAAATTTTCTTGGCCCTTTCGAATATCAACAAAATTATGCTGTGTTGAGAGTAAATTGAGAAAAAACAGGCTTTGAAATTTAACCCTTGTGTGCCCAAGGGGGGGGGGGTGAACTTTCAGCCCAGGCCAGTTTTTTCTAAGATAAAAAGCTAAAATGTCTACTAATCACTTCAAGTTTTCATGTTTCCCTCAATGAGAGCATTTAAAAGCTTTCTACCTAAACTCAGAAATTGTCATCAAATTTTTCCTCATTTATTGGCAAGAAAGTAGATGGGGTGAAAATTCACCCCCCCCCCCCCCCCCCCACAATTGTCAGGAGGTGTAAAATACTTCCTGATCACTTATAGCATATTGTTTAGCAGACCTATTGCTGTAAAATATTTCTTGTAACATGTTCCTAATTCCAACAATCTTAATTTGTTGCAGGGATTCCTCAGCACAAAAGCAACTATAGATTCTTACAAGCACTACGTGCCATTTATTTGCGAATCCGGCTTCTGAATTCAAACTTATCGCTGCCTCTGTTGACTGTTCAGCTATGTTTGGTGTCAAAGCCCATATGGCAGTCATGGGTGTTTTTTTTGTTTGTTTTACCAGTCATCCACATTTTGAGGTACTGGCTTCACAAACCCTACTCAGTACCTGAAATTGAACTCTTCTCACAGTTCATTTGTCTGACAACGTTGGGCTATTTAAGCTATTTAGATAATAACGATTATGGCTATGCCATGCTGTTCAGCTGTATTGTTGCTCTTAGTATTCATCAAATGAGTGATGAATTTTCTCGAAGAGACTTGTTTGTGTATGCTCTCTCGTTTTATGTGTTCTTTTCTTTTAAAACCTTGCACTACAGTTTACCGTTTTACTACAGATATTTCTATTGATCAATGATCAATACTAAAACGTTAATCTGAGGCAACTTTTAGACGTGGGCGGTTACTGGAATTTGTTTTTCTCACTTTCCTCCCATTTGAACATTTGCGTTAGAAAAGGACGGAGATAGGTATTTAAGTCATATGATGGCTCCCTCTGCTATCCTTTTTAACACATAAGTTCAAATGGTCAGAGAGAGAGAGACAAATTCCTGCATCCAAACGTGCTATAAGATTCTGTGTGCTTTTGATGTTGAACTAATTTTCACTATTTTTAATCCATTGACCCTGATGACAAAAAACAAAAATGTACCTTTCTACATTCACCATTCATTGATTTTAAAAAGCTCGGAATTTATTGAGATGTTTGAAACTATATTTTTTGTTTCCTTGCCAAGTTTTTTAATTATTTATTTAAGTACTTATTTATTTTTGTATGTACTACTTATTTATTTATTTATTATATTTATATATTTTATCAGTTTATATTTTATGGCTGTAAACTGTCAGAAACTGTTTGTTGATCACTCTAAATTGACACCTGGATAAATGTAATTAATGTGTGTAATTTTCTAGTTTTTTAAATAACCACTGAAACTTTTAAAAGAACAATTTATTTTGTTCTTTCAGAAAATTGATAAAAAAACAAAATTTTTCTCAAAAATTGCATGTTAAGAAGGACATGGGTTGTTTCTTTTGGAGCGAGGACCATTTTCACTAGGTACTTTTTTTTGGTAGAAATCAAAACTAGAGACCAGTCTGAGCAAAAGCTCTCACGCGCCCAAAAACTCATTCATAACCGTCCACAGTCGTCGATAAGACTCCTTGCAACAATTCTGCAAACTGCGAATGGATGAAAAAAGACGTCTAAACTCAGATATTACGCCTCAGGCCTTACGGCAGGTGGCTACAGTGCCAAGTGACTGTTCTAAAAGCTAGCTCATTTCAATACAGTATGCTGAAAAAGAAGTACCTACCTACACCACGTGTTCTGATCCAACTTTCAAACTTTATTGGCGCTAACCTTGACATCGACATTTTTCAAGCCTTTAAGAACTTTAGCTCCGACTGGTCTCTAGTTTCGATCTAAGCAAATAAAATTCAACTTGATTGTGGTCCACCTTCCATGCACCATGAAAAAACATATCCTTTAATCGAAACAAAAATGTCAACACATTTTGTCTTGAAACGAGTTTACTTAAATGTCACCTTGCCGACATAGAATCAATTGAAACGGTTTTCAACTTGAATGGACCAGTAATTTGGATATAATGCTTCTTTTTCACACTGTCAGGATGGTCGCATCCTTCGAAAATGAAGGCTGCTGGAATGCTCCGAAATTTCTTCGATAACTCGGCCGCGATTTGTTTTATCTTCGCAAGTCCGATCGCAATCGATTTCTCGGGCAGTGGCATAGCGTGAAATTTGGCAACGTTGCAGTACGCCCGTTTAAACCCATGAAAAAGATCGAACTATTGGGTGTTCGGTGAACATCTTTGCATTCGACCTTTTAAATGAGTTTGAAATGAGCACAATACAACGTTGCCAAATTGCATTCTACGCCACTGTTCTCGCGTTGATTCAAGTAAGAATCGACTGCTGAATCGTAATTTCTCCCCGCACTTTGAAAATATCGCAATGGGTTTACATTGTCGATGGATGAAAAAATAAATTTTCGAGATTTTGTCTTAATGAGTATAAAAGTGACCATTCCGACGAAAAGGTAGATTGGCCCATCGGGAAACCAGAAAATTTCCTATTGCGCTGCGGCAGGGCCGTGAGAGGAAAAAAGGGAATGAAAGGGACTGCGAACAGTGCAGCTCTGTAATCCGAAGTTCCCAGAATGACGCTCGGTAATTTGAAGACACGCGCTCTACAGGGTGTCAATTAAAAAAGGAGCCAGGCTTAATATCTCGAAAACG
Organism: Trialeurodes vaporariorum; assembly: GCA_011764245.1. Lineage (NCBI taxonomy): Eukaryota > Metazoa > Arthropoda > Insecta > Hemiptera > Aleyrodidae > Trialeurodes > Trialeurodes vaporariorum. The sequence goes on from VMOF01000001.1 coordinate 40,527,503, forward strand.
GCTCCGAATTTCGAAAAACGCTGAAACACGTGTTCGATTATTTCGAGGGGGACATCTTTTGAGGGGGTCCCCAATTCCGGGGCCCACCTCTGGGGGGCCCCAGGGGGGTCAAGTCCCATACTTCAAATGGGGAACCCCATTTTTAATTTAATAATCGGAAAGAAGGTAAAATTCTAAGACTTTTGGCGCAAACCGAAAGTCGATATCGTTTTTCGTGTTCGATATATCGAAGGTCAAAGTTTGATATGAACCCATCTTCAGAAATTCGTAACTTTCCTTTGAGTAGTCCAAATTTCAAAAACTTTGGGTCTAAAATGGTCAACAGAGCAAGCACTTTACAGAAAAAAATTCAATTTTAACAGAAATTTAGTCAAAATTTGGTTTTAAAGCCCCCAAACATTTTTAACGTTTTTGGCCCCCACGGGGGGCTATCAGAAAAATTCCGAGAGACGACCCCTATCGAGTGATACATCAATCGAAAAGGCGTAACAAACTGAGCATTTTGGCGCAAACCGGAGGTCCATATCGTTTTTCATATTCGAGATATCGAATGTCAAATGTCGATTTACAGAATGCGATATCTCGAATATGAAAAACGATATGGACCTCCGGTTTGCGCCAAAATGCTCAGTTTGTTACGCCTTTTCGATTGATGTATCACTCGATAGGGGTCGTCTCTCGGAATTTTTCTGATAGCCCCCCGTGGGGGCCAAAAACGTTAAAAATGTTTGGGGGCTTTAAAACCAAATTTTGACTAAATTTCTGTTAAAATTGAATTTTTTTCTGAAAAGTACTTGCTCTGTTGACCATTTTAGACCCAAAGTTTTTGAAATTTGGACTACTCAAAGGAAAGTTACGAATTTCTGAAGGTGGGTCCATATCAAACTTTGACCTTCGATATATCGAACACGAAAAACGATATCGACTTTTGGTTTGCGCCAAAAGTCTTAGAATTTTACCTTCTTTCCGATTATTAAATTAAAAATGGGGTTCCCCATTTGAAGTATGGGACTTGACCCCCCTGGGGCTCCCCAGAGGGGGGCCCCGGGATTGGGGACCCCCTCAAAAGATGTCCCCCTCGAAATAATCGAACACGTGTTTCAGCGTTTTTCGAAATTCGGAGCCGTTTTCGAGATATTAAGCCTGGCTCCTTTTTTAATTGACACCCTGTATAATTCGAATAAAATTGATGCGCCCCGTGAGATTAGCGAAAAGAATGACCGAACTTTTGTTTACATCCGCACCTGTCCATGTTAGTTGCATAATCACTAATCAGTGCATTATTGCGTGAAGTTAGTGCGTGTGTGTATCCTCAGACCTCAACATGGGGAAATACAGGGTGGCGCAAAAGTCCGTTCCCCCCCTTTTATTTTTTGAAGGGCTGCAGATAAAAAATTGAAACTTTGGGGTCTAATATAACTTTTTGAGAGCTTTCACGTGAGAGGGTCGAAATTTTCAAAATCGCCCCCCTTAGGGGGGGTTCGGCCCCCAACTCAAAATTTTCAAATGGAACCCCCTATCTTGTGATAGCTCATTTGAAAGAGCGTAAAAAACTGAGTCTTTTGGCACAAACCGCATGTCAAAAGCTCAACTTGTGTTCGAGATATCGAAGTTCAAAGTTCAAAGTGGACCAACTTTCAAAAAAATCATATCTCCCGTTATAAAAGTCGGAATAAAAAAAACTAACCATGCAAAGTACTCTAAAAAACAAGTACTTTCCATGAAAAAATACAGAACTTAGATTGATAAAAAATGGGGTTTCGGGGCTTCAAAATTGTGTAACGAAATTCCGTGATTTTTGACCCTTGGGCTATCTTCGAAGCCTGGCAAATCCTCAATTTGTCTCAAAAAACAAACGTTGGGTCATTGCTCACGGTAAAAACCCCTTCAAATCCATTGACATATCCATCCGACCCCAGATACCTTCGAGAACTGTTCGACCGGAAGCGTGAGCGGTTTAGGATGAGATAGGGTTTTTTAACATGCAGTGAGTACTGCATGTTTTTGTTATGGTTTTGTATCGATTTTGGCCATAAACTTCCTGCATAAAAATCGACAATTTTCGGCTTGGTCGCAAACGTGCGTTGTCAGATTTCCGCGCGTAATGATCGCGTACTGCTTTTCGGTGGGTTCCTTTCGTTCGATATATTGCGGAGCGGCAACGCGAAAAGTCTCCCTATCCTTTAAGCAGTCACTAAACGAATCGCGCGCCATATCGAATCCGCGATATTTTTCGGTCCGCCGCACAATGGATAGAAATCAAATCTTTGGCGGTCCAAATTCGATCCTTTCAAAGTTGGAAAATTAGTATTTTAGCTGGGTACTATAGTTGATTTTAAGGGGTTTATTTGGCTCCGTTTTTTATTCCTAGCTTGTCCCATACTTATCGGAGAATATCATTTGATGGATCGACAATTCTTGTGATATCTCATGTCTTTGTATTTTTGACCATTTAGGACTCGATTTCGATCCATAGTGCGCCGTTTGAAATGTTCGAATAATCTTTGAGTTAGGTTTTGACTGAGAATTGACCCGAAGTTTTTCATGAGGATTTGTCTCCGTTATGAATAAATTTGGTAGTTTCATTATTTTGTCTGTGATTACCAACGAGCTATATCTAGTTCGGAGGCTTTGGTAAACATGCGTAATTTGCCTCGGATATTTTAAGGTTAGAGATTTGTGTTGTGAAAACAAACCGAAGTTCCCTCCGCAATGTATTTTCGCGTGTTTTCGAAGTCTATCAGAGACTTTAAAATCTGAATTTCTTTATGAACTATGCGTGTTTTCTGTCAATCAAAGCCTTAATTTCAGTTTCTACTAATTGAAACACTCAAGTTCTTCATAGCTTTTATTTAATTTGCCAGATTCTACAGTGCGTGTTATTGCCTCGTAATGCCGTAACTCATTGCCTTTCTTGGCATTTTGACGTGTGAAAGTGGTATGTTTTGGTGATTTATTCAAACGTTTTGTAATTTGACCTCTCTCAGAAAACTCTCTTTCCTGAGACAGATTTTCTCATGTCCATCCCTTTTTAAAGTTGAGTGATCTGAAGTAGATAATTTTGTTCAAGATTTAAACTTGCCATTTCACTCAAGTCATCATGTCCATGTGAAAGCAAGGTATAGGAGAACAGGTATGGACAACACTCTGACTTGGCTCTGATTGGTTGTAAAAAAAGCGACTCCGCCGCCATTTTTCTGACCGCGCGATTCAAATTTAGATTTCACATCTTAAAAAAGAAAATGAACAACGAAATTGATGATGTTAATCCATTCTATAGTCACAAAATTAACATTTAAAGATAAAATGACATTTCATTGTTAAAATAAATAAGTATTGCTTCAGATAAACTTCCCCTTCAAACCTAACCACAAACAACGATGCAAGATATACAGGGTGTAAATAGGAGACAAATGGCGGCGAAGTCGCTTTTTCCCAAGTGGCCACGCCCCCTGAGTCGAGTGTTGTCCATACCTGTTCTCCATATACCTTGATGTGAAAGAGTGCTCTGATGACTGTTCTCTCAAAGAAGCCTTTGTGATCCTGATGCTTACTGAAGTGTTGCCCCTTTCAGTTTTCCCAGTGTTCATTCCAGAGATAAATCTTGTTTATTTGTTAAAGAGCATTTCAAAAATTTTTAAACTGTCTCCAACTATCAGCACTTATCGGCTACAGTTTGATTCTAGAAAGCCCTCCATGACCATCTTTGATATCAGCACTCTTCTTCTGTCCAAACGTGTAAGTGCAGTGTAAGTCCTTTTACCTATTTCTGCATGATGTAATTTCTTGGCAGCTGATTATGAACAATCGAGTCAACTTCGACGAATCGAAGCTATTGGACTAAGTCCATTCCAATCATTTGAGTCAGTTGCTCTGCTGGTAATTTCCACTTTTGAGCATGAATTTTTAAAATAAATTCTGAAAATGTCACAATGAGCGCAGATGCGTCATGATTTCTTCCATGATGGAAGTATAAAGGTGGAGGGGAGGCATTCGTACCCCACCTACGTCACAGCTTAATCTCCTCAATCAGTGCGCTGTTCTTAATGTAAGAATCAGCATTCACGCTCGGATTTCAACTTTAACATTGTTCAAACCGTAAGTTATCATAATTTAGATATGAATGTACCACAGCAGAAGCATTTTGAGTATCAGGTTCTAGCAAGTGGTGGTGCCTGCTTCTGCATTGCATCAAAGCGCAGCCTTGAGCAGGTGATTATCAATCAGTCAAAAGTCAAATTAGTCGAGTGAGATGGATGCTCTCAGATCGAACTCAGCGCACTATTTCAGTCAACACCATTTAACCTTAAATGAATGCATCACACAACTTGGTGTTGGTGTTGACATTTAAATAGTTCTGCTCTCCATGACTTGTCATGCAAGCATAGGTACAATTGGTCTGAAATATTGGCAAGGATATTCGTCATGAAGCAGCTTTTATCGAATGGCCACGTCTCAATTAAAACTGAACAAATCTTGATGCATCAGCGCTTTATGTGATTTCCGCGGCATTTAAGTAAGAATTATTGATCACAAGTGGAAATTAACGATTGTACATATGGCCCAAAATGCGAAATCAATTGGATAGGGCTAAGTTTATTCGACTCTACCTAATTTTTTAGATTAAATTTTAAAGGAGTCCATTTAATTCATTCAAGTCCAATTGATTGTTTGTGATCTGTTTCCAAGTCAGAGAAAAATAAGGACTTACAAGTTTTGACAGAGGAAGAGTGGTGACATCACAGATGATCGTAAGAGCTTTCTAGAATCAAACTGAAGCAGGTAAAGGCAAACTTTTTGAGACAGTTTAAATTTTGGAACAACTCTTGTATGGACAAACAGTGGAAAAACATAAAACTTTACAGTTTGGGAGCTCAAGAGGCAATACTTAAGTGATTGGAGGGGAAATGTCTTAGAGGTACCTTTTTTTTAAAAATTGTGGGACTCTGGTCAGACAAGGCAGTAAACGAATGGCTCTAACTGCGTCAAGGCTTTCAATAAGGTCACACCATAATTACACCTGAACGCTATGAAGGACTAAATTCTAGGATTAAAGACATTTTTGACGCATTTCTGTTTAAAATTCATTACAGAATTTGGTTTGCTCATGGTTTGTTTTTATTGTTTATGAACAAAAGAAAACATACGGCTTTACTTTTTCCAAAAACATTGACTTTAAAACGTTTCATCTCTGCGCTAATCATTCATCAAAACTCCACATTTTGGTGTTTTTCGGACATTTCCCTGTCTTAAAAGGTACCTACTTCCCACACAGTATACACTTTCAACGCTGCTAGAAATTCATTTTACACCTACAGTGTTGTTTTCACGCTACAGAATTATCAGAAGGTTCAAGGATTACTTACTTGTCTTTGAAGTGAATCACCCAATTTTTCTGAATGACTTGCTCGGTTTTTACTTTGTTTATGACCTTTTTTAAAATATAAGGGTGCGACGAGAAGTACCATATAGCTATTAAGTAATTGACAATCTTTACTTGGTGAGTGGCAGCAGGTATTTTCAAATCTTCAAATGTTTTAAAAGCCAATCCAGCTACCTATAATTTGAGTTTAGAAAAGCTTGTTGTCCGCCATATTTACCCCCCCCCCCCCCCCCCCCATTGCTGTCCGAAATGATCCAGCTTTGATGCTTTAAGGTAAGATTAAAACCAGTCTGTTTCATTATTTTCATCCTTTAAAATCCTAAAGATTTTATTTATGACCATGCCAACAGCACCTTTGAACAAGGCGAGGATTACAATCGTAGGTGAGGAGCGATAAATTGCAATCACCAATAATCATATCAGCCACAACCGCCTATAAGTGCGCAGAATTAAAGTATTTAAGTAATTAAATCATAACCAAATAAGTGCAAGCTACAAAATATTAGGAATATACAAAATGCAACTAAACTCCGGGCGCAAACTTCTACTGTGAATATTGGAGCCCGAAATAAAACGTGTTTCCCCTATGAATATGGGTAGAAAAATGCCCCCCTCTTGAACTGCGATTCCTCCATGTTTTACAAAAAATTTTATTTATCAGTAATAGCCACAGTTACAAATCAAAAAGACTTGAAACTTGGTGATCTGAAGTATTTTTACATAAAGTATCCATTTACAAACTTGAAAAATTCAGAAATTAAGTCTGATTATACGTTTCAAGCTACCTTTTACTATTAAAAGCACAAATTTCATGATACAGGTTTACCATTTGAAAAAAATGTCCAAGTCCAATGGGAGAAACGCTTACAAATATTTTGAGCTTCTCGCATTTATTCAGTTACTTAGACATGATATATAAAAGAATAATTGCTGCGCAACGATGTAAAAGTCAACGTTCTTACTGTGGACAATGGCTCTAAATAACGGAATGTGGGAAGTTGTGTTCTCACTGCCACTCACTATCGTAAAAGCACTGACTTTATCTGGCTTCAAACACATCACACCGAAAAAATGCAAGAAACCAACAGTCTTTCTAAGAGTATTTCCCATCTGAGCGTAGTAATTATTTTTCAAATATTTTGTTCGCAACATAAAATTTATAATCTTAAAAGTACGAGATTAGTAGAAAAAGCAGTCCAACATACTAACAGCGCATATAAGCTTTTGCAGATCATCGCCAAGTTTTTTTCTATTTTTTTTATCATTTTTTTTTTTGTGATTTCTTCGTTCCATTTTCTTATTTTCTTTCTATCGATTTCTTTTTTTCCTTTCTTTCTTCCTTTCTCCACTTCTTCCTTCCTCTCTTCCTTCCTTTAGAAAAATACCCTACTCGCCGCAGCGCGGCGTCGGCTCGACCCCTGTGGTTGTAATTGATTGTATGAATATGGAGGAGCATCAATGAGGAAACTTAGACTTGGTCGCTCTGATATCAGATGATTTGCAAGTTGAATCAGAGCTACCATGTCTTTTGTTTGTATGGGGCTATTCAGACGAAAGTGTTTACAGGAGAAGTATCAAATATTTTGAAGGAGCTTCATACGGAAGATCTGTTACCAGGAGAAGTATCAAATTATTGAAGGCGCTTTATACGAAAAATAGAAAATGTGATCAGGAGAAGTATCAAATTATTTGAAGGAGCTCTGAAGCCACCTAATCGAGGAAACTTAAGACTTGGTCGCTCTGATATCACATGACTTGCAAGTTGAATCAGAATGGCACGTCCACCGGGTATAGGGGAAAAAAATATAGGAAGATATTTGAAAGAACAGTTTTTTCGAGCAAGTTTTCATGAAGAAGTGTTTGGGGTAGGTGAAGTAAAATAGAGCTGGTTTGGGGGAAAGGTTTTGGATCTTGGCCGCAATCACTTGAGGTTTGGCTGAAAGTTTTGGTGAAATAAATTTTAGACATGAAATTAATAGGAATTAAAAAGAAAATGAACAAAAGCACTAGCTCTCAGAAGTTTCACATAGAAAATAAATTCTCACTCCACCACTCTCACTTACTCTGCATACCCATTGAAATTATACAGAACATAATGCAGCGATGATAACTATAGATAAGAGGAACCAGCACAGAGTTTTTAAAAGAAAACCCAAAAGAAAGAGAACGATTTCAACATGTTAGCTGAACCTGCAATATAGACACTCACAAATGACGAAATAAGAGACAGTGGCCTAGAGTTCAAGATGAGAGGAACCATACCACCAGGCATTTTTCTCGAGAACGGCTGATCGAAATGTTTTGAATCAAAAAAATCGGTTACGGAATGGACACAAAATGTTTCATTTTTGATATTTTCAAAAGCCCTCATCAGCTCCTCGTTCATATTAGAAGAACCTCACACACTTTAATCAAGTTTTTTTGCAAAAAAAGCATCTTCTAAAAGTACGAAAAAAGCTCATATCCTCATAGCAGAGGCAATTGCCAACATTTTTGCTCCCATAGACATTTACCAAAACGCCCAGATTTTTTTTAGCTGGTAGGGACTTGGAAGATTTTTGAATCAACCCCTTTTTCTTATCCAGTTGAGAATTTCTCACAAAACTTGACAGATTCTGAAAAAATATATCGAAACCTTCTGATTGATGTGCAACATGTTACCTTGAGGAGAAAAAATAAGGTGTATTTTGTCAAATCAAAATTTTGGGACTTCCATGGCAGAATCGGATCGATTCCATGGTCTGAGACATAGACTGCCCAAAATTTTTAAATTTTAAAGAAATACACCTAATTTTTTCACTTTAAGGTACCAAACTAGTGGCACATCAATCAAAATGGTTCCATCCATTTGATCAGAATCTGTTATGTATTTGAGGAATTCTCAACAGGGTGGCCACAAAAGCCAATTCAAATTTTTTCCAAAATCCGCCGTACCTAACTCAAAAATTGAGGTTTTTTGGTAAATGTCCATGAGAGCAAAAATGTTGAAAATTGCCTCAACTTCAAGGACACGAGCTTTTCTCATAACTTGAAAAGAGCTTTTTTGAAAAAAAAAATTGAGATAGATGTGATTGAGCCTCCCCCCTCAAAAATACCCCAAAGGGCTAAGTATTGGAAGCTATCGATAATATTATAAATGACAAATTTAGGGTCGATTTCCCCATCCGACTTCCATGTTTCAAAAAATTTTAATCAGCCATTCTCAAGAAAAATGCCTGGTACAGGTGCTTTGGATCACCATGTATACAGGGTGTCAATTAAAAAAGGAGCCAGGCCGAATATCTCGAGAACGGCTCCGGATTCCGAAAAACGCTGAAACACGTGTTAAATTATTTTGAGCAGGACATCTTATTAGGGGGTCGCCGATTTGGGGGGTCTCTCTGGGGGTCCCCAAGGGGCTACCATCTCCCTAAATCCAATACTTCAATGGGGCCCCCCATTTTTTTTTTTTTTAATAATCAAAAAAAAGGTAAAATTCTAAGACTTTTGGTACAAGTAAAACGTCGACATCGTTTTCCGTTTTTGATTATGTCGAAGGTCCAAGTTCGATTTGGGCCCATTTTCAAGTAGCATTACTTACTCCTCTTTGAAGAGTCGGAATTCACAAATCAAGGACACAAAATACTTTGAAAAGCAAGCCCTTTTCAGAAAAAAAATTTAATTGTAACAAACATTTAGTCAAAATTTTTGGGTTTTTAAGCTCAAAAAACTTTTAGACGTTTTTTGGGGCCCCCAAAGGGGGGCCATCTGAGAAATTCCGAGTTACGACCTCTATTGAGTGATACATCAATCGAAAAGACGTAACAAACTGAGCATTTTGGCGCAAACTGGAGGTGGATATCGTTTTTACATTTGAAATATCGAATGTCAATTTACAGATTGCGATATCTCGATTGTGAAAAACGATATCGAACTCCGGTTTGCACCGAAATGCTCAGTTTGTTACGCCTTTTCTATTAATGTATCAATCTATAGGGGTCGTACCTCGGAATTTTTCAGATGGCCCTCCTTGGGGGCCAAAAACGTCTAAAAGTTTTGGGAGCTTCAAAACCAAAATTTGACTAAATGTTTGTTATAATTAAATTTTTTTCTGAAAAGGGCTTACTTATTAGAGTATTTTGTGTCCTTGATTTTTAAATTCCGACTCTTCAAAGAGGAGAAATGATTTTTTGAAAATTAGTCCAAATCGAACTTTGACCTTCGATGTATCAAAAACGAAAAACGATATTGAACTTCGATTCGCACAAAAAGTATGATATTTTCACCCTCTTTTCGATTAATAAATAAAATATGGGGGTCCCCGTTTGAAGTATTGAATTTAGGGACGTGGTATCCGCCCTGCGGGCCCCCCAGAGGTGGCCGCGAAATCGGAAACCCCCCATAAAGATGTCCCCCTCAAGCTAATTGAACACGTGTTTCAGTGTATTTCAAAATTCGGAGCCGTTCTCGAGATATTTGGTCTGGCTCCTTTTTTAATTGACACCCTATATGCCATGAAACTTAATGAAAAGCGGCATTACAAGAATAACAACGCAGTCAAAGCAGCTTACACTGATTGACTGCATGTTATCTTTGTATCGCTAGACTGCGATACAAAACCTGCTGGCTGCTTGGTTTTTTTTTTTTTTTTTTTTTTTTTTTGAACGGCGGCGACGCGTGCCATCCGGCAACCGTGCAAGTTGCGCATTTAAACCCACGGAAGTTATGTACAGATTGTGAAAAGTTTAAAAAAAAGTCGTTGAAGCCCGAGTTTTCGTGCGGGTTTAAAGGAGCAAAATGCGGTGTGACCTAATGGCACGAAACACTGCTGTCTTCAAAAACCGCTCACGCTTCTGGTCGAATTCAACAGTTCTCGAAGGTATCTGGGGTCGGATGGATATGTTAATGGATTTGAAGGGTTTTTTACCGTGAGCAATGACCCAACGTTTGTTTTTTGAGACAAATTGAGGATTTGCCAGGCTTCAAAGATAGCCCAAGGGTAAAAAATCACGGAATTTCGTTACATAATTTTGAAGCCCCGAAACCCCATTTTTTATCAATCTAAGTTCAAATTTGTATTTTTTCATGGAAAGTACTTGTTTTTTAGAGTACTTTGCATGGTTAGTTTTTTTTATTCCGACTTTTATAACGGGAGATATGATTTTTTTTGAAAATTGGTCCACTTTGAACTTTGAGCTTCGATATCTCGAACACAAGTTGAGCTTTTGACATGCGGTTTGTGCCAAAAGACTCAATTTTTATGCTCTTTAAAATGAGCTATCACAAGATAGGGGGTTCCATTTGAAAATTTTGAGTTGGGGGCCGAACCCCCCCTAAGGGGGGCGATTTTGAAAAGTTCGAACCTCTCACGTGAAAGCTCTCAAAAAGTTATATTAGACCCCAAAGTTTCAATTTTTTATCTGCAGCCCTTCAAAAAATAAAAGGGGGAACGGAATTTTGCGCCACCCTGTATAAGACATTAAACTTTGAACAAAAAAAAAGCAGTTTTAGAGGCGGTCAAAGAAGGTAAAAAATGCGACTTAGCCATAATGCTCCCTATAATTCGAAATCTCGTTAGTTCGAAGAAAAGCATCGGTCCCTTCAACTTCGAATTATCGAGCTTCCACTGTACTTTTGCATAGGTTTAAATGGAAAATTAGCATGGTTGTCAAATTGCAGTAGCCGCAACTGATTTTTGATCCATGATTAATCTGTCAATAATGTTGCCTCGATTCAATCGCTGGCAAGTTAGGTACATGATCATACTGCTTAACTCAATTAATTTGCATTTTTAACCACGTGTGGATTGTGGAATACAAATTAAATTTGGGAATCCTATTATATTCAAGCAAAATGGCAACTCCGGCGGGACACACGTCGCATGGGCCAGCATTCGTGCAAAGCCGGTAATGCTGGTGGTCGCGAAGCTATTCGATGCGATGCACGTAGGAGTATTTACCCCAAAAACCTGGCCAAAAATATTTGCGTGTTCTTGAATATTTGAAAATCGATTTTGGTTAATTTTCTAATTTAAACTCAAAACTCCTATTGCACGGTTTCTGGTTGGAAAAGGCGTACAAAATTAAGAATTTTGGCTCAAACCAAAGGTCGATAGCTCATTCTTTTGCCGAGTTATTGACGCTTATTTCATAAAAAAGGCTTGACTTCAACATGTTTTTCAAAAAAAAGGGGCAATTTCTTGCAATTTTTGACTGTTGGAGCAGTTGCCTAAAAGGGTCTACTCTAACCCCCTTGTTTTGGTTGTGCCCGGTTTTTCCCGGAACGTAATAATCAAAATTGCTTTTTTTTTAAAAAAAGATAGAGCCTAAAATTAGAGATTTTTTTCATGTCCATTTTAAGTTAGATATAAAAGGGTCGAAAATGCACGGGAAAAGAAATTGTTGCCACCAAAATGAAGCACATACCATCTAAAACAACGTCCATAATCGCTGAAATGTTTGGATGCACCAACGCTTGTCCTTGATGGAAAATGTTGACTGATTAGTAACAGCGCTTCGGGCGGTGAACAACCGCAGGTGCGTCGAGCGCTCAGTTCCATGTTGTCCCCTAAACAGTAGATAAACGTGGATGTTCCGACACATCTATTACGCAATAGAGCGGTTACTTATGTTTTAGGACTGATTCATTAAAAGGATTACGACATAATTTACTAATTATAAGATATATATTCTTGAGATTCAATTATACAAAATAGGAACAATGCGGCATGTGCATTTTGCTTAGAGCTAACTTTAATAATGGACAGCTGGTTCAGCTCACAGAGCTGCCAACATTACGAACTAGAAAAGCAGGGTTGCCGCTAGGCGCGACACTGCAACATCTCCCTTTTAAAATAAAGATAAAGAACGAAAAGAGAGATGGGATTACTAATTAGTATTTTGATGCTAGGATTTTAAAATTGGAAATGATAATAAAAAATAGGATTTAAAGTTCTTTGGTTTTAAGTGAGATAGCGTTGCGGAGGAGTAATGATTCTACCACGACTAGATGATTTTGACAAGATGGATGCTTGCGATGATTCTGAAGCTGGCTTCTTAGATGTACGCAATGGAGGTTTTACTTTTACCGGATTGGAGACTGTAGGTTTAGTTCTGTCCTGTCTTGATGCTGACGTGTTGGATTGATAAACTACTGAGATGTCTGGTGACTTCAGCACAGGTATTGGTGACGAAATAGGAGTACTGTACGACTCTTCATTTTGGGGGCTACCTGAGACACTGGGAACAGGAACAGAATCCGACACGATAGTTGAAGACGACGATGGTTGAGGAACAGACTCCGACACGACTGTTGACGATGAAGTTGGTTGTGTTTCTTCCGATTTCTTTTTTAGAGATGACTTAACCGGGGATAAATCATACGGTGGAACATTCAGGTTGGTTTGCTTAACCTGACCTTTGAACGCTTTCAGATGAGTTTCATTACGTCTAAGTTGCGATCCATTTTGTTGCTGCACGATGTACGATCTTGGAGCAGAATGCTTTTCGATGATGGTACCAGGAGTCCAGTCTTTAGTTTTGTTGCATTTGATCAACACATTATCTCCGCAGTTAAAATCTTCAGACGTATGCGAGGCTGTTTTATCATAAAATACTTTGGATTTTTGTTGATTTTCCAACATTCTTAATCTAAGGTCCTTGACAACTTTTGGCTCTAAGGTTGACGAGGAAACAGGTAAAAAAGTTCGAGCTTGTCTACTCATTAAAATTTGACTAGGAGACACATTAAGTTTGGCTAATGGAGTATTACGATATTCAAGTAACAGTTCACGATAATCAACTTTCTGTTCATTGCTCTTTTTCAATATTTGTTCAGCTATGTGGCAAGCTTTTTCGGCCATGCCATTTCCACGGTGATAGTGTGGACTACAAGTAATAAGTTCAATGTCATAAGTTCGAGCAAATATTAAAAATTCTTGCGAATTGAAAGGATTATTATCAGCTTGAATACGTTTTGGAATGCCATGAGTACAAAAGATGGTTTTCAATTTTTCTATGACAGAAGTAGCTGTCTTCTGTTTGATAGGACAAATTTCTATCCATCTTGAATAGAGGTCAATTAGGATTAAAAAATTCTTACCTAAGGTTTGTAAAATATCAAGAGCAACCACTTCAAATGGAAAATAAGGAATATATGGAGTGATCATCGGTGATTTGACTTTCATTGGCTGAAACTTCTGACACACGTTACAAGTGGCGACCAAATTGGAGATATCGGTGTGCATATTACGCCAATAGTATACTTGCTGCGCTTTGGCAAGTGTTTTGTCGCGTCCATTGTGACCACTGTGTAGAAGATTCATGATTAGAGATGTTAGTGCTTTGGGAACACACAAACGATCATTATAAAAAACTAGATCCGAGTCAACATAGATATCATATCTCATTGACCATGCCCATTTGACTAGATCAGGAACTTGGTGTTTATGACTAGGCCAACCATTTAGATACAGCTGTTTGAGGAGGCTAAGTTCTGAATCACTTGAAGTTTCTTGAAGAAATTCATGTTTTCGAGAATCGGACATTGGCAAGTGTTTGACAATAGAGTGAACAATTTCGGTAATTCCGGTATCGTCACTTGACGTAGTTTTAAGAAACGACCGAGATAACAAATCAGCGATGTACATCTTGGGACCTGGAAGATATTCTACTTTGAGCTTGTATTTGAACAATTTTAATCGAATACGACGCAAAACGCTGGAACCGATTTTGTGCACTGGTTTTGACATTAGTGGAACCAAAGGTTTGTGGTCGGTTTTGATGAGTATTTTATACCCGTAGACATAATTATGGAATTTGTGAAGAGAGAAGTCGATAGCCCTTAGCTCTTTCTCTGATTGCGAATAATTTTGCTCGGCTGGTGTCAAACTTGCTGAGGCAAACGCAACTGGTTGTTTATTTTGGAGAAGGACACATCCCAATCCATTTTGACTTGCATCGCATTGGATTTCTATCGCTACGCTAGGATTGAAATTTACTAAAACGGGAGAGTTTGCTACTAGGTTCTTCAGCTCATTAAATGATTTTTCATGGATGGGTAGCCACTGAAAAACGATGTCATCTTTTAGTAAGTTTCTTAGTGGAGCAATAATGGCAGACATATTGGGAATAAAGTCTCTGACATAATTAAACATACCAATACAGCGTTGAAGTTCCTTCTTGGTTGACGGAGACTCAATTGAAAGTAACGCTTCGACACGGCTGTCGTCCAATCGGCGACCTTCTTCACTGAACACAAACCCTACATACTTGACACTGCTTTGTTTGTATTGAAGCTTGTTGGAGTTGAATTTGATTCCATACTGTAGAGCACGTTGAATTATGGCCTGCACCGCACGATCATGTTCCGCTTCTGTTTTGGCAAAGACTAAAATATCATCCTGATATATTAGAACATTAGAAATATCACCAAATATTCGCTCATTTCTTTCTTGAAAAGTTTCACTGGCACATGAGATACCAAATGGAAGTCTTTTGTATTTAAAAATCCCGAAAGGGGTGGAGAAACAACAGAGGTTACTCGATGTTTCATCAAGTTCAATTTGATGGTAGCCATCCTTCAAATCGAACACAGAATAAAATTTGTTAAATTGAAGTTTTTCAGAAATTTCAGCAGTAGTTGGTAGTAAATAATGCTGGGTAATTATTAAGTCGTTTAAGGCTTGAGGGTCCAGGCAGAACCTAAGATCCCCATTCTGTTTCTCGACAACTACTAAATTGCTGACACAATGGTTTGTGGAAATTTCATCTACTTTTTCAATAATTCCTTGATTGATCAACTTATCAAGGGCTTTTTTGAAATTGGATTTTAACGATGAGGGAATTCTCCTCGGTGGCTCATTTGGCAGAATAGAATTATCTTTAATTTTGATATTAAATTTTTCTGGAAATTTGCCTAAGCCTTTGAACAATTCAGGATTTGAGTTAATGAGTTTATTTTTTTCAACATTAACTTGAGTTGATTTGATTGCTTCAACTCTTTTGACTAAATTAAGATTCGAACAGGCTTGTAACCCTAGAAGAGGTTGAGTAGTTTCATTGACAATTTGAAAATTAAGCTTCATTACCTTTCCGTTTACTTGGCACATTAAATTCGCCTGACCAACAGGTTTAATTATTTGGCCTCCGAAGACTTGAAGGCTTATGCTAGTTGGTTGCAACAAAACCGCACTGTTTAATTTATTAAAAATTTCGAGTGAAATGGTATTAACACTGGCGCCTATATCTAATTTAAAATTGACTAGAGAATTTTCTAAAAACACTTTTTGGAACCACTCTTTGCTTGAGCTATTAACCGAATCACATGGAACAACTTTTATTTCTTCAAGATATTCCAACTCATCACTATCACTAAAACTATTTTCATCATCGACGCCATCTAAATAATGAACAGACCGCGC
This sequence comes from Trialeurodes vaporariorum, assembly GCA_011764245.1. NCBI lineage: Eukaryota > Metazoa > Arthropoda > Insecta > Hemiptera > Aleyrodidae > Trialeurodes > Trialeurodes vaporariorum. The sequence continues at coordinate 40,543,285 of VMOF01000001.1, forward strand.
ACTTTTGCACATTGCTGCAAAATGATTACTTTTCTTACACTTTGTGCACTTAACTCCATACGCAGGACAATTTCTAGGTGGGTGTTGAGTACCACAGTAGATGCAATTGGATGATCCGTTAGAGCGAGACGATGTTGGTTGCTTATTACCATATGATGAGTGTGACTGCTTGTGATGAGATGCTGAGGATGAATGCTTCGAATGATATGCTGATGACTGCTTTGGATGAAAAGATGAGCCTTGCTTGAAGTTTGATTTATAAGGTTGATGGTATTTTCTAGATTTGCTATTTACTGCATCAACGGAGGAAGTTTGACCGCAATCCATTTGTGCTGCTTGCGCCTGACTGATTTCCGCAGATTGACAATACGATATAGCTTTATCGAGAGTTAAATCTTCTGTACGAAGTAGAGCTTCACGGACATGTTGATTTCTTATACCTATAATGATTCTGTCTCTTAATAAAGAATCACGAAGGTTATCAAATTCACATGATTTTGCAATCTTACGGAGTTCTATGACATATTGGTCAAAAGTTTCTCCCTCTTTTTGGGATCTATTGTTAAAAACATATCTTTCAAACGTAACATTAACTTTGGGAGTTGTATGGTTTTGAAATTTAGTTTTAACTGTATTTAAATCTTTTCTCTCTGCATCAGTGAGATTGAATGTGTTGAATAGGTCTACCCCTTCCTGTCCTATAACGTTGAGCAGGAGAGCGACTTTAACTGAATCATCTTTCTCATTATTGTTGCTAGCAATTAAGAAAATTTCAAAGTTTTGATAGAACATACGCCAGTTTGCTGATAAATTTCCCGTGAGGATGAGAGGTGCCGGTATGTTAACTGCTGTCGCCATGTTGAGGTTATGATGAGCATCTGCATATGATGAACAAAAGAGATGTGCGAGTAAGTCTACGATTTGGCTAGCTGCTTTAAATGAATCCTTGAATCAATCTTACATCCGTTGAAAGTAATACAATGCTTGCATGGGCAAAGAAAACCTTTCATTGCTTTACGGAATTGATTTATTCGCCATGAATGACACGAGGTTTGCTGGGTTCGCGTTGGTTCTGCATAATCACGTTCGCGGAATCGCGGCACGTAACACTTTACTTACGAAAAAAACGAAACGAAAACGAGATAGAAACGACTGCGCCATGTTTTAGGACTGATTCATTAAAAGGATTACGACATAATTTACTAATTATAAGATATATATTCTTGAGATTCAATTATACAAAATAGGAACAATGCGGCATGTGCATTTTGCTTAGAGCTAACTTTAATAATGGACAGCTGGTTCAGCTCACAGAGCTGCCAACATTACGAACTAGAAAAGCAGGGTTGCCGCTAGGCGCGACACTGCAACAACTTACCTCTCAAAAACCATCAATAGTTTGTTTTTTGGACGACGTTTTAATTTTCCGTTTTTGGCCAGGTTTTCGGGTCAAATACTCCTACGTGCGATGGTCGGTGGCGCAAAACAATGGAGGAATTAACGAAAATAAGAAATGTTATGAGCAGCATTCGCAATGTGCAAGCGCACTCGGTGCAAACGTGGTATCTACAACGAGATAAGAACTGAAATATCATTACCCTTCGTCTCATTGGAGTTGTAGTAGTCCTACAAGTTATACAAACAATCGATTTATCGCCATCCTCCCTTTGAAACCTAAGCAAAAAGTATCGATTCACTGTGCGACAAATTTTCACTTTTTCTCAGACGGTTGCCGGAATGACCCTCCGTAACGCTGTAGCAATGTTTGAGACACAGGTCCATTCTAATTAAAAGTTTCCGAAAAGAAATTCAAGCAGTTTTCAAGTAGATACTTGGTCTTTTTAGAAATATTGGCGAGAAATTTTTGAATTTTTCACCAATGGTCAAAAATGCAATCATTTATGGCTGATCAAATGGCTAGAATTTGTCGTTACAAAGTTCAGAATTCTTCTAGCAATTTTTATCGGAGCTCTGCACCGATAAAAATAGATTTGTAAAATCAGTAAAATGAAGCAAGTGCTAAGTTTACCAGTCATTTTTGGTTAAATTTATTGTATATGTAGCTAATTTTACGTTTTGGATTGTAGATTTTGCATAAGTATGGTGAATTTTTCCATTTCGATTGTAAATTTTTTTAATTTGTTTGCAAATTTTACAATCTAAAACATTGTGAATTAGGTAATTTAGCTGTCACGCCTTGACAGCCATATAAATAGCAAAAGTCACAATGTTTTGAATTTTTTTAACACTTTCAATAAAAAAATTTATAATCAAAATTGGAAAATTACTAAAACTTAATCAAACATTGTTAATTCACATAAGTTGATTTCAACACAAATAACTAGTAAAATTAGCATTTGTTTCGATTTACTAGTTTTACTTAACATAAATGCTTTTAAATTTTTTTGGTCAAAATTTGGTTTTAGAGCTTCCCAACAGTTGTCAAAAAAATTGCCCCTTAAGGGGTCTATCTCAGAAATTCCGAGGCACGACCCCTATCGAGTGATATATTACTGAAAAGAATGCATTAAACTGAGCATTTTGGCGCAAACTGCAGGTCGATATCGTTTTTAGTTTTCGATATATCGAATGGCGAAGTTGGGTTTTCACCCATTGACTAATTTCGATATATCGAAAACTAAAAAAGATATCGACCTGCGGTTTGCGCCAAAATGCTCAATTTAATGCTTTCTTTTGAGTAATGTATCACTCGATAGGGGTCGTGCCTCGGAATTTCTGAGATAGACCCCTTGAGGGGCAATTTTTTTGACAACTGTTGGGGGGGGGGGCTCTAAAACCAAATTTTGACCAAATTTATGGCAGAACCGCATTTTTTCCTGAAAAGTACTTGTTTTTTTGAGTATTTTAGACTCCTAGTTTTTTAAATTCCGACTTTTTAAATGGGAGTTCTGATTTTTTGAAAATGGGTCAAAGTCGAACTTTGACTTTCGATATATCGAAAACGAAAAACGATATCGACCTTCGGTTTGCGCCAAAAGTCTTAGAATTTGACGTTCTTTCAAACGATGTATCACAAGAGAGGGGTTGCCATTTGAAATTTTTGAGATAGCCCCCCTGGGGGGCCCCCTAGGGGGGTGGGGAATTTAGACTCCCAAAAAAATAAAGTTCAACTAAAATTATGAAGAATGGTCCAAACCGCAACAATTTATCTCAACTAGTTCAAAAGCTAGACAGGGGGGGGGGGATACATCTGTTACACCCTGTATAAAGCTGCAACGTTTCTTAATTGGTTTTTCTGATTTTTGACTTATTTGTTTTTTCATAGTTCAACAAAGTTGCGACTTGTACTACAAAAGTTAATCAATAAAAAAATAGTTCTTTTTTTAATTTGTATTAATGGGTATTGCGTATTTTGTTTTAAAACTCAATGAAAGCGACACTTTTTAACTGTCAGCGAGAGTTCCCGACAAAAAAAAAATTAACTTTGTAAGATCTTCAGTCTATTTAATTTTTGTCCTCGAAGGAAAAATAAGGAAAATGAGTATACAATTTAACTTATTTATCAGACTCTTAACTCTCAGGGACACTACTCGATCGATTGTCGCACAGGGCAGTTGAGTTCGGGGTTATTCAGTGTCAGAAAAATTCTAAAATCGTCGTTTTAAATCAATATTAAATCAAATAAAAGCTAAATCGCGAAAAATTTACTTTTATGTATCAATCTCCGAAACGTTTCGGTTCGCTCACATCACCATGTTTAAATTGAAAAATGAACATAGAAAAAACATTATGACAATGATATTCAGATAGGAGGAGCACACGCCACTCAAGTTGTAAATAACGTTACAACTTAACGAGTACAAGTGTTGTTGATTTCACTCCGCAAGTATCATTTTTCCAAAAACTATACCCCGGGAAGAATTCATAGCTTTTTTATATCTAATCGGAGTCGGAGTGAAAATTTCTAATAGTGTAATCTCAGTGCGGAGGGAAGTCAAACGGTCCTATAATGAGTGAAACATTAAAAATTTTTTTGTTTCTTCTAAATTTCAGTTTTGTTTTGTTTTTCTTCAGTCTCCACTAAAAATTAATCAATTTGGCGGTGATAGTTATTCTTCTCCGACGTTTGCAAAAGAATATCTGACAGAACGAAGAACAAAAATTTTCTTATTTTCAGCAAGAGCCAGGATTATGATATTTTTCCCTTGCTCCAAGACTTACAAGCACACTCCTCTGGAGTTACATTGATAAGCGATTTCAGCGACTTGAAATATTTCAAGCGGATCGGTTGCTCAGAAAATATATTGTTTATAGTGGATGATTGTCACGATATTCTTGGCCTAATTTTGGATTCCGTTACTCCCCAAAACCGATGTCGAGCCAGATAGACTGGTGCGCAAATCCAGACAGAGGTCAGTGAAAAACGTTGAAGCGAGACAAAAGGTTGAAAGAACCCAAAGGGACGTTCGTAAAACTCGGAGGATTCGACATTTTTGTTTCACCCCGAATTTGAAGTTAAAGGTGCCGAATCGATCAATGCTACCTGCGACGTGACAGCAAATATCTCTAAAGAGGAATTGAAAGGCAACACTCCTCTATCTGAAGTTGTTTACAAACATACCGGGATTTGTACGTCAATGAAATTTGGAACTCACGAAATTACATAGTGTTTATGGTCGGCGATTCTAGGGATTCTAGAAACAAAAAATTGAATTTCAAACAGAACGCCCCTTTAAAAATTTGAATTTCACAGTGATCCATCAAAAGGCAATGACCGCCATGTTGTAGGCTGTGATTTAACATTAAATTTTCAAAATTTTTTTGGCTTTCTTTAAAGGTCCCAAAAAATAATTTGCTTCAAACTAATTTGTTACAAATACGATTCGTTCAAAGAAAAATCCTCATAACTTTGGGGAAAATTGATTTCTTTGATTTTCCCTTTCAATCCATTGAAAAGAAAATTTAGAAAGACGAATCTAACCGGGAAAACCCCTTTGAGACATTTCACGCCCAAAAACGATTCTCCGTAGTTTTGAAAATTCATGACTGAAATCATAATACATTGAATGCTACTTTTTACACGGTGGGCAACCCTATGTTTTTAAACGGCTCCTTATACGAACTTTTTATTCTGAGCGTGGTTTGCAATTTGGAACCGACTTATCTATCTCACACAGACTACAGCGTCAAATGAGGATTATTCCAAGTATGATTACACAGTCGCCATCGAAACGAAAGAATGTTTTTTGTTCCACGGAAAAAATATGTTCCGGAAAATTTTAGGGTTTTCCCTTTTTTCAAACTGTTTTGGGTCGCGTTGAAAACAGTGATCGGGGTATCGTTTTTTTATTACTATGAGTACATTCAGATGAAAGTATTTAAAAACTTCTATTCTTCAGAAGAGTTAAGCGCATACGAAAAAACGTCGACATTTCTCACAGTTGTGTGTTTCTTCCTATTTATCGGCCAACCAAGTTTACCTTTGCACGTAGGCAAATTATTTTCCGGAAAAGTTTTATTCGTCACACTCACTTTCTCTACAATGGTGATTTCGACAGTTTTTCAAAGCGGAATGGTCACTTTGCTAAGCAAAAATGTGCGCTTTGAGGACATCGAAACTTTGAAAGATTTAGCAAACTCTGAAAATTTAATTTATACACCGAAAAAAACCTCGGACTCGATCTTTCTTTCAAAAAAATATCGCCTGTGCGGGCTAATAGACCAATTAAATGATAGTACCGCGTATTATATGTCATGTATTTCTGACTTTTTAAGTCATCTGCTGAAATAGAAGATGCTTCGCGTGACAGACTTCTCGGACTACTCGAGCATGTAAGAATGGTCACGACAGAGCAAACATATCTATTCAATGTTCAACCGGAAAAATTTTAAAAAGTAAAAATTTTTTCTTGAGTCATATTCAATCGCCTGAACTCGTGAGAGAAATCATTATGTCGACGAGTGTGTACAATCTCGCCCTGGGGTTTTTTCGGTCGTAAAGTATTCAATCTACTTTGAAAGATTCAACAGTAAGTTGTCTCAATTCCTAGAGTCTGGATTGGTTTTACAAATGATCAAACTCGACAACTTGAGACACAGACTTTCTACTACGAGGCTTCAGCATGAGTCCTCTGAAGAATCTCCGAGACCTTTTACTATTATTGATTTACAGATAGCGTTTGTTTTTATCTTTGGGTTTTCCTCAGCACTTTTTTTTTGTTTCGGAGCTTTTACTCAGCGAATTAAGGGCATCAAGAGGACTTGTGACAACGATTACTCTTCCAGTAGTGTATCGTCATTACAACAATCAACAGAAGGGCATTAAACAGAAAAATAAGGGAATTAAACAGAAAAAGAAGGAGAATAGACAAAAGGGCACAAAATTGAATGTATTACACGTAGATGGTATGCCCAAAATTGTTTGTCCTTAGTTAAACCAAGGATCCACAGATGTTATGTCCTTAACCGTAATGTCCAAACGGCAATGTCCAAAATTATACGTCCTGTTTTAGAGATCAAGAGATGAGACCGAGAAACAATATTTAAAACATTTATTGATAGCTAATTACAGACTTGACTTTCGCTTGCAGCTTCACACTTTAGAATAGTCATTACATAAAAACAGTGTAGCCACCCAGATGGGAGACAAATATATACAGTTTTGGGCCCCCTTGGCCAGAGCTAAAACTCACGACTACATCATCTCCCCCTTTTAAAAAAATTACTTTACATGGCTATAAAGGGGTACAATTACATACTTTAAATATTAATCATCATAACGGCTAGGAGGAGTGACATTTCGGCCGCTACGTGTTTTCTTTAAGGGACCACGAGGTGCTGATGCTCTTGAACGCGTTCCATAGCGATGAGTGGAGTCTGATTCTGTCACGACATCTGAGCTTTGTACTTCAGGTACTTGTTCTAGGCTTGAAGTTTCACATGCGTTCGACGTACCTACTAAATTAGAAGGGATCAAAAGGGTTCAGGAGACAGGTCAATTAAGATTGGAGTAGAAAATTGTTCTTGCAATTGGCTTGAGTCTAAATCTTCCACTCGTTGTGCTGGTTCCGGAGTTGACACTTGACGGCTTAAACTTTCTGTATGTTGGGCTGGTTCAGGCGTCGACACTTGAAGATTTGTTTAATTTTGGATAGGTTTTTGTGAAACAGGTTGGATAGGTAGAATGGGTTGATTAGAAAAGGTATTTTTCCTGGGATGTAGATTGAAAATCATAATAATAAAATTTCAGAAAGATTTTCTTTGGCATGGGCCCGGGTAAAACTTTTGATGTGCATTTCATTTCTTCGGACAACAGATCCTTTTCTTTCTTATGATGTACGATCTGGGCGCTTCATGTTTTCTAAAAACGACTGCCGGAGTCCATGGCTCCCTTTTTTTTTAGTTTTCATTAACACTCTCCCCCCCATCTTCAAAATTATCGGGTTTACGTTTAGCTCTTTTTTTAAACAGATTTGGCTTTTCTTGATTTTTACAGAACTTGGATCTAAAGTTTGAGATTTTTTTTGGGTTTTGAGAATTTCAGTTGTTACAGGGAGTTTAGTTCTCAACTGACGACTCATGGCAATTTGACTTGGCGAGACACCCAATTTGGGATAGGGGTGCATTTCGGTATTCCAAAAGAAATTTTTTCTGAAATCAACATTTTCTTCCTTGGCTTTTTTTAAAGATTTTCCAGCAATGTGACAAGTTTTTTCAGCAGCTGAGTTACCTTGGTGATAGTGCGGACTGCATGTTACAATTTCTATTTCATATTCTCGAGCAAAATTAATGAAATTGAGAATTAAACGGGTTGTTGTCAGCTTGTATTCGCTTAGGTATACCATGCGTGCAAAAAATAGTTTTTAATCTATCAATACTTGATGTTGCTGTTTTGGTTCGAATCGGACATTTTTCGAGCCATTTTAAATAAATATCAACAAGGATTAAATAAAAACTATTCATAGTTTGCAATTATCAACAGCTACTACTTCAAAAATAGAATTGGGTACAGGTGGACTCACCATTTCAGCTTTTGTTTTCATGGGTTGAAATTTCATACACGTGTAACATTTTGCAACTAAATTGGAGATATCTTGATACATGTTTCGCCAATAGTAGACTTGTCTTGCTTTTGCATAAGTCTTGTCTCGACCATAATGACCTTGATGGAGAAGCTGGAGTATTGTTTTCTTGAGTGTTGCTGGGACCATTAAACATTCACTGTAAAAAACTTAATTTGAATCGACATAAATATCATTTCGCATTGGCCAGGCCCACTTGCAACATTCTGGAACTTGCTTACGATGTTCTGGCCATCCATTTTGATACAAAATTCTGAGAGTCCGGATTTCTAGACCATTGTCAGTCTCATGCAAAAACTGTTGTTTCCTCATTTCAGACATTGGTAAAAGCTTTTCGATGGTATGTACTATTTCCGTCGGATTTTTGTCATCATTAGTGTTAATCGGTAAAAATGAGCGAGAAAGCATATCTGCTATGTACATTTCCCTTCCGGGGAGATATTCTATTTTGATCTTGTATTTGAACAGTTTCAGACGGGTCCTGCGTAGCACACTTGAGCCAATTTTGTGGACAGGTTTTGTCATTATAGGTACAAGTGGCTTATGATCACTTTTGACTAGAATATCATACCGAATACATAGTTATGAAATTTTTTAAGGCAAAAACTATAGCTCGGAATTCTTTTTCCGACTGAGAATAATTTCTCTCAGCAGATGTTAGGCTTGCAGAGGCAAATGCAACAGGACGGTTGTTTTGTAAAAGAACACATCCCAAACCATCTTTACTAGCATCGCACGTATCTCTATTGGCTGGCTTGGGTCAAAATTGACGAGGACAGGCGAGTTTTCCACTAGTGATTTGAGATCTTTAAAAGATTGTTCATGGGCAGGCAACCATTGAAAACTTACATAATCTTTTAACAAGTCTCTTAGAGGGCTATTACCGACGACATGTTGGGAATGAAATCACGAACAAAATTGAAAATACCATGCATCTTTGCAACTGTTTTTTGCTCGTTGGGGGTTCAACCGCTAAAAGAGCTTCAATTCTTTGAACATCTAATTGACGCCCTTCTTTGCTAAATTTAAAACCCAAAATATTTTAAACCCCTTTACATTTGTACTGTAGCTTATTTGGATTAAATTTAATGTTCTGTTTTTGAGCTCGCTCGATTACAATTATTTTGACTGCTTCATCGTGCTCTTTTTCTGTCCGAGCAAAAAATTTAAAAAATCTCTTGAAAAATCATAACATTCGGTACATCCTTGAAGATTTCTTCCATTGAGAGATTTCTTCTTTGATTTCATCTTCAAAGATTTCTTCTTTGATTAAGAAAATATGACAATGTATAGCATTTGAGACGTATTTTGAAAAAAATATTTTTGAGTCGTTGTTTTTTCAGTGACACATTACAATTGGTTCAGTGTTTTGTTCATTTGTGGATTACAGTTGTTTGAAATGCATCAGCAATTCTTAAGGAGACATTGTAGTATGTAACTAACATATGAATTGAATAAAAAGATTTATAATATACATGAATGATTCAATAATGAAAATTTTGGGTGAAATTACTGATTATAGAGTATTTGAAGTGTAAATGATTCTGTGTTGAATGGATGTAAAAGATTCTATCTATAATTTAATAAAATGAGAAAGAAAAGATGGGTGGGCCATGGTTTTGTTGGTGGAATATGGTGATGAAAGGTAAAAGAAGGTAATTAATAAATGTCTACATATTGATAGAGACGAAATAGAGTCATTCCTTTCAATATCTAAATTTTTTAGACACAGTATTGGCCGATTTGGATCTGAAAATTAAACAATTAAAATTTAATGTCAATAAAGCAATTCCTGCTATGTTTTCATTAAAGGCTTTACTGTACAGAAAAACCTTATGGTGAATACTCAAGATAAAATTAGGCTGAATCATCTACTTTGAAAAAATGCTATGATAAGCATCCGAAAAAAACATTACAGACGTACATACTAATTGAAGTATTAATAATTTATGCATCAACTTTGACAACTATAATTAGTGTAGCCCCCTACTTCATTGCGATGCGTCCCTTCAAGCAAACAGAGTTGCTTACCAGAGTTGCAGAGTTTCTAGCCTTTCATTCGATGACATTCTATCAATGAGAAGCAAAAAAAGTTACGCATATAAAAGCTTCCACCCCTCCCCCTCTCCATACATGTGCTTATTTTACAAAATTGGCCGTATAGTGGTACTTTTGATGATTATATTTAATTTTTGGATCCTCTCAAAGAGAGCAAGTATAGTCAGGACTCAGCGCATTAGATTTCAATTATTTTACTCATCGGACAGTGATTAAATACCAGAGGACCTGAATATAATAAAAGAAGTCTACTATTTTTTATATACAAAGTGAGCCAGATCATCCGTTGCTGGCATTTTTCTCGAAAATTACTGAAAAAAAATGATTTAAACAAAACAATCAGACAGAAAATTGACCCCAAAATTTTTTCATTTCTGATATTTTCATAAGCTCCTGAAAACCTTTTGGGGTGTATTCTGGGGGGTTCAAACACATTTTTCAACTTTTCTCAAAAAAAAACCTTCAATACAGATGTAAAAATTCATTTATAATCTAAAAGTAGAGAAAAAAATCCTTTTTTTTAAGTTTGAAAAATAGGCGCAACGTAGGAATCTGAAAAAAAAAACTTCTGTGAAGAAAGCTGATTTTATAAGCTTTCAGATGGCGCAAACCGCGATGCCGAAAAACGTTTCGTTCAACTGTTCAAGATTTTTGACCGCGCAAATTTTTCAAATGTGGGCCCAAAAAATAGGGTTCCGACTTTCGATTCTAAAAAAAAATTTTGTTGCTCCACCAATAATCGATGAAATTCATTGAAACTTGGTGGAAGGGGGTTTTTTTGGGTCGCTGAATTTATTTTTGACATAAGTTTTTCAAAATTCTCAAATCATGTATGGCCGCCATAGTTTTTTTGTTCAGATTCCTTCATTGCGCCTACTTTTCAAACTCAAAAAACGGATTTTTGGAAACTTCAAAAGTAAAGCAAAACGCAAAAAAGGGGCAAATATTTTTGAACTAAACACTGTAGCACATCAATCGAAAGATCTTTAAAATACGTATCTTTTGGTGCAAAGTTCACGTCAATATCTCTTTTCGTTCAAAAGTTATGGAGCATTGGAGGTTTTGACTTTGACCCCCTGCACTCCCGCTCCCAGTTGACCAAATTCAAAAAAATGCAGATATTCTGAAAGATGATGCTTAGCTCTATCATCCCTGAAAGTTTCATACATTTTCGAGGGAGGGGGGACTCCTAATGGTAGCTGGATGGACCCCTTTTTATCAAAACAAATACCATTAATTGAGCATGTCTCGTCCCCCAAAAAAAAATGCCTCCCCGGGAGGCCGGTAAGACGAAGTAGATTCCATGCTTGGTTAAATCATTTTTTCACAAATTTAAATAAAAGGGTTTTAATTTTTGTTGAATTTTTTTCTGAATTTTTTTTTTTTTTTAATCAGCTGCTCAAAATCCAAATATTATTGTGAAAAAGATTATATTACCAATATAGAAATGTGTAATCTTTACAATGCAAGTGAGAAATAAAATCTAGGTTATATAAGTTTTTTACAAATTTTAATAAATAGGGTTTTGTTATGATTTTATTTGAATTATTCAATTCTTTTTTTTTTTCAGCTGTTCAACATTTAAAAAAAAATGCCCATGAAAAAAGTTTTAATACCAAGATAGAAAAATGTCTAATCTTTGTAACGCTAATGAGGAATAAATCTGATAAGAGCAGCTGATAAAACAAAAATAAATAAATAACGTACCTAAGCAACAGTGTACGTGTAAAACAAAGAAAGAGCATTTATACCAGTACACCATCCTTGTCTTTCACTTGTAAAATCCCATAAGAAAATAAATAGCTCGTAAAACACGTAAAACCAAGGAAAATTTTAAAGGGAAAAAAGCATATGAACTAAAACATCCTCCACGATATATACTAAAATTTTTGAACCAAAAAAAAAAATTCTTCATATAAAAAAACTGCCAAATAACCCGAAAATGACATCACTATAACTCGCTTACAACGCAAAAAAAGAAAAAATGACTCGAGTAAAAAAGTTGCGTATCAAAACGGCTAACATAAATTTCCCCAAAAAAAAAAAAATACTCAAAACAAACACTCCTAAAAAAAAACCTCAAAAACACTTTTTACGACTCAAACACGGCCCAAAACGCGAAAACTAACCGTCGGATTTACCCCATCTTCGAACTCATCCAAAAATTTAAAACCCAAACGAATATTTGAGACAAATTTAAAAAAAAAAACCAAAAATTATAACCTATATTTAAATTTGTGAAAAAATGATTTAACCAAGCATGGAATCTACTTCGTCTTCCCGGCCTGCCGGGAGGCTTTTTTTTATAGAGGACGAGACATGCTCAATTAATGGTTTTTGTTTTGATGAAAAGGGGTCCATCCAGCTACCATTAGGAGTGCCCCCTCCCTCGAAAATGTATGAAACTTTCAGGGATGATAGAGCTAAGCATCATCTTTCAGAATATCTGCAGTTTTTTGAATTTGGTCAACGGGGAGCGGGAGTGCGGGGGGTCAAAGTCAAAACCTCCAATGCTCCATAACTTTTGAACGAAAAGAGATATTGACGTGAACTTTGCCCCAAAAAGATACGTTTTTTAAAGATCTTTCGATTGATGTGCTACAGTTTTTAGTTCAAAAATATTTGACCCTTTTTTGCGTTTTGCTTTACTTTTGAAGTTTCCAAAAATCCGTTTTTTGAGTTGAAAAGTAGGCGCAATGAAGGAATCTGAACGAAAAACTATGGCGGCCATACATGATTTGAGAATTTTGAAAAACTTATGTCAAAAATAAATTCAGCGACCCAAAAAACCCGCTTCCACCAAGTTTCAATGAATTTCATCGATTATTGGTGGAGCAAAAAATTTTTTTGTAGAATCGAAAGTCGGAACCCTATTTTTGGCCTACATTTGAAACTTTGCGCGGTCAAAACTCTTGAACAGTTGAACGAAACGTTTTTCGGCATCGGGGTTTTGCGCCATCTGAAAGCTTATAAAATCAGCTTTCTTCACAGAATTTTTTTGTTCAGATTCCTACGTTGCGCCTATTTTTCAAACTTAAAAAACGGTTTTTTTTCTCTACTTTTAGATTATAAATGTTTTTTTACATCTGTATTGAAGGTTTTTTCGAGAAAAGTTAAAAAATGTGTTTGAACCCCCCAGAATACACCCCAAGAGGTTGTCAGGAGCTTATGAAAATATCAGAAATAAAAAATTTGGAGTCAATTTTCTGTCTGATTGTTTTGTTTCAAATCATTTGTTTCAGTAATTTTCGAGAAAAATGCCAGCAACGGATGATCTGGCTCACTTTGTATAAAAAATATAGTAGACTTCTTTTATTATATTCAGGTCCTCTGGTATTTAATCACTGTCCGATGAGTAAAAAATTGAAATCTAATGCGCTGAGTCCTGACTATACTTGCTCTCTTTGAGAGGATCCAAAAAATTTAAAAATAATCATCAAAAGTACCACTATACGGCCAATTTTGTAAAATAAGCACATGTATGGAGAGGGAGGAGGGGGGAAGCTTTTATATGCGTAACTTTTTTTGCTTCTCATTGATAGAATGTCATCGAATGAAAGGCTAGAAACTCTGCAACTCTGGTAAGCAACTCTGTTTGCTTGAAGGGACGCATCGCAATGAAGTAGGGGACTACACTAATTATAGTTGTCAAAGTTGATGCATAAATTATTAATACTTCAATTAGTATGTAGTCTGTAATGTTTTTACTGGATGCTTATCATAGCATTTTTTCAAAGTAGATGATTCAGCCTAATTTTTTCTTGAGTATTCACCATAAGGTTTTTCTGTACAGTAAAGCCTTTAATGAAAACATAGCAGGAATTGCTTTTATTGACATTAATTGTAATTGTTTAATTTTCAGATCCAAATCGGCCAATACTGTGTCTAAAAATTCAGATATTGAAAGGAATGACTCTATTTCGTCTCTATCAATATGTAGACATTTATTAATTCCTTCTTTTACCTTTTATCACCATATTCCCCAACAAAACCATGGCCTACCCATCTTTTCTTTCTCATTTTATTAAATTATAGATAGAATCTTTTACATCCATTCAACACAGAATCATTTACACTTCAAATACTCTATAATCAGTTTTCATCCAAAATTTTTATTATTGAATCATTCATGTATATTATAAATCTATTTATTCAATTCATATGTTAGTTACATACTACAATGTCTCCTTAAGAATTGCTGATGCATTTCAAACAACTGTAATCCAAAAATGAACAAAACACTGAACCAATTGTAATGTGTCACTGCAAAAACGACGACTCAAAAATTTTTTTTCAAATATACGTCTCAAATGCATATACATTGTCATTTTTCTTAATCAAAGCTCCAACAGCACTTCCTTACCTTAAAAAATATACAAAAAATTGACAAATCTTCTCCCATGAACTACATTATAATAAATATTTTTAAACTATGTATGCGTAAGCCTTTATGCAAAACTTATTTCTGCAAAACCCAGCAGAGCAGAAGACCAAATGAAACAACTTATGCGCAGATTTTTATGTTTACAATTCACAGGCACGCTTTTCCAATACATGCAATGTATCGGAGCTTCCCTGCTTGTTTTAAATTCCGATTTTTTTAGTGGGAGTTATAAATTTTTTGAAAATGGGTCAAAATCGAACTTTGACTTTCGATATCTCGAACACGAAAAACGATATCGACCTGCGGTTTGCGCCAACATGCTTAGAATTTGATTTTCTTCAAAGTTATGTAATAAAAATTAGGGGTCACCATTTTAGAAAAGTGATTTAGGGGGGCGGTGACCCCCGTACCCGCCCCCTGGGGGCCTGGAATTTGGCAACCCCCCCAAAAGATGTCCCCCTCAAAATAATGGAACCCGTGTTTCAGCGTTTTTTGGGTTCGAACCCAAACTCGAGTTATTTTGGGGCTGCTCCTTTTTTTTTTTTTTTTTTTTACACTCTGTATATCGAAAAAATTGATTTTGGGGCCCTTTCCCCCCCCCCTCTCCTGAATTTAGCACAGCACCTAGGCGTGGGGACTTTTAGGTGGTCATTACTGACACCAAGACGAAGCGATTAAGCCCAAAAAATCTTTGATGGGAATTTGTTCTTCCAATAATCACCCATTGCCTGGACTAATTGTGGTCGCTGGGAAGTGGTCGCTGGGAAGTGGTCGCTGGTTTGGTCTCTAACTTCACGGTGGTAAAAGTTAAACTGTTGCGCGGCGCAGAAATTTTGAATTGTAGGTTAGAAATAATCAAAAATAGGAACAAAAAAATGCATGATAATAATGTTGCTTTTGTTGTGACAACTAGTTCATAAAGTATTAACATATGTAAGATGACTCCGCTCGGTGGAGCTACATTTAACTAAGAATACATGTCGATACACAGTGAATCAATTTAAAGGAGAAAAAATGAAGTGAAGCGAATACAAGTAAAGAAAAAAAAAATCTGGACATTGGACATTACTTTGCTCACATTCATAGGTTTTGGACTTTTCTATTTGGACTTGTCTATAATTGGATATTATAGTCTTATGGACGCAACCGCGTTGGCCATTAAGATGATTTGGACAGAATATATTTTTGGACGAAAAAGTTTTGGACATTCATGATTTGGACTTATTATCTGGAAACCAAACCGAGAGTTTACAGATAGTACCATTTGTCTGTCTTATTTTTGGAATGATAATTCCTAGTGGCGAAGCGTGCAATTTGGCAACATTGCAGTTCGTCCATTTAAACCCATAAAAAAGATTGAACTATAGGGTGTTTGGTGAGCACCTTCGCCTTCGATCTAATACAAGCGTTTAAATGGACACACAATAAACCGTTGTTAAATTGCACGCCACGACTGATTATTCCCTGAGTCGTCCCTAGTAAAAATAAACCTCAAGGCCCTCAAGAGAAAAGCCCTCATTGAGGTTAATTGGAACAGAGGGCTTTGAGGGTGCCCTCAACGAATCTTGAGGGTGCCCTCAACGAATCTTGAGGGTGCCCTCAAAAAATCTCGATGGTTTTTCTCGGATACGTTCGGGGATGGGATGAGGCGTTAATGGGGAAGGGATAGTATTGGGGATTTATGTAGTGGACAAAAAGTAGACTCGTATGTACTTATTTAAACTTCATTGGTTACATATTTTTCGTACATCGTACCGACCTGACCGGGGTTCGAACCCGTAACCTTCCGATCCCTATTCCTACACCCTAACCGATACACTGTTCCGATAGTTGGCGGTAGGAGACGAAATTCGGGTATATATAAGGTTGCGCGGACGTCTGAAAAGAAAATACGCTTTGTTTTTGTCCGATTGGCGTGAAACTTGGTGTCCTCGTGTATTTTTGGTCGAGGAATCCGAATCTGCTATCAGATTTTTAGAATTAAATAAAAAAAATACGAAAACTTTACTTTTTCTTTGTATCATGGTTTTCTTCATCGGTCATGGTGCCGATCACAACATCGGTCATGGTGCTGTGTTGCTAAAATGTTTACCAGGGAAACTGGATAAACGAAACAGTGTTTGATGGTGGAGTCACACTGATTTTAATTTTGAACTGGAACCCTGGAAAATATGTAATGCATTCTTGAGCTTATTTAGCGCCTGGAGGTTATGTAACGGTCTCCTTTACACTTCTCCAGCCCCTGGAAGTTATGTAATGGATTCTTGAGCTTTTGTGGCGCCTGGAGGTTATGTATATTGATTTTATTACACTTCTCCAGTCCCTGGAAGTTATGTAATGGATTTTTGAGCTTTAGTGGCACTTGGATGTTCGGTAATTGATTCTATTACATTTCTCCAGTCCCTGGAAGTTGTGTAATGGATTATTGAGAATTTGTGACGCCTGGAAGTTAGGCAATTGATTCTATTACTCTTCTCTCGCCCCTGGAAGTCATGTAATGGATTCCTGGGCTCATTTAGCGCCTGGAGGTTATGTAATGGTCTCCTTCACACTTATTCAGCCCCTGGAAGTTATGTAATGGCGTCTTGAACTTTTGTGGCGCCTGGATGTTATGTAATTGATTTTATTACACTTCTCCAGCTCCTGGAAGTTATGTAATAGATTCTTGAACTTTAGTGGCGCCTGGAGGTTATGTAATTGATTCTGTTACACTTCTTCAGCATCTGGAATGGTGCTAGCACCATCAGTCAAAGTGCCAGCAACGTAGCACCACCAGCACCATGGGCCCTTCCTTTTCCAATGAAAAGGAAGCAGTGGTGGATCTAGAACGTTTTTCTTTAGGCGGGAGGGGCCTTAAACATTTGAAGCTTCACAGAAAGCAATTTTGGGCTATTTTGTATTGAAACTAGGCAAAATTACTGCTTCAATGGGGAGGGGGAAATCATTAGATCCATTGGATGGAAAGAATTACTATTTTTACAAAACTTTCATAATTTACCTACAGGAGGCAAAAAAATTAAAATTCAAAAATAGTTCACTTAATTGTTTCATGGAAAAAATACCACACTCACCCTGGATTGGGATCCAAAGAATCGTAAGATCGCACATTTTATGCTTCCTTGTCATCATATCGCTTGATAATGATGCCCACAAGTTTCTGAGGACATTATATCAGCTGTCATCCTCAACAATTGTTGATGGTCCTCAAGCTTGGGAGAACGTTCAAACAGTAGCGCACCGAGAGTTTCTTCATCTCTCTCTTTTCTCCATTAAGAAACGTATGTTAGACAAGGATGGACAAGGGGATAAAACCCCCTCCTTCTGGCCTTTTCCTACTCATACATTCAAATGGGAAATGAGAGAGATGGAAGATATCCTGGTTGCGCCAGTGCGTTCAAACGTTGCATCATCATTTTGAGGGCGTCATCAAACAGTTTGTATTGGTTTTCAAGACCTTGAGGGCGTAATCGTGATTTTTGAGGTCATCCTCAAAAGATTTTGATGGCGCCCTCAACAATGTTTGAGGGCCCTCAAGAATCTTGGAGGTGTCTGAATTGCCCTCAAAATCTTTTGAGGGCACCCTCAACATATGTTGGGCCCTCAAGAATCTTGAGGGCGTCCTCATGATTTTTGAGGGCAACCTCAAAGGATTTTGATGGCACCCTCAAGAGTGTTTGAGGGCCCTCAAGGATCTTGAGGGTAACCTCATGATTTTTGAGGTTACCCTCAAAAATCGTTGAGGGTTCTCGAGAATCCTTCAGGTTTATTTCTACGAGGGGTGTCTTATCATTACAAGAAAAGGAAGGATATTAGTTGAACAGAAGGAAATTGGTACAGTTACTCCGTTATCGTGGTATTAAAGACTTTTAAAATGCGGGAAATACACTGTTGCCACACTATACGAGCCGCCACTGCCACGGCCGAAATGAAATTCCAACGAAATTGGAACTGTCTGAATAGTCCGACAAAGTCCTGTTAGATTTTAGTACTTTGAATTGAATTGAGGGTGGAGGTGCCCCCATGTGATGGAGCCAAGTCGGAACTCAGGCCTTTAAGTAGGCCCATTGTGCCTCCTCCTAACTTAGAGCAAACGGAGTAACCCTGTCTTCATAATGAAGCACAATAGGTCTCTCATCGTTAAGCTCTTTACATCCTCTGGGTCCAGTCGATCCCAGCCCCAGAGTAAATATCTGCTACTGCTAAAAGCTTCACAATCACACAAAATGTGAAGAGGAGTTTCCTCCTCTTCACCGCACCATCTACACCACGGGTCCTCAGAGAGTCCCATGATGCTCAGGTGACGATTGAGGGTACAGTGTCCAGTTATGAATCTGGTCACTGCCCTGAGCTGGTCCCTACTGAATTGCAGAGTCCCAGTTTTCTGAGGATCCAAAGGCCCCACTAAAAATGATCGTGAGGCCCTCATCTCCCCTGCTTCCTCCTTCCAGTATTTTAGGTGCTGTTGTTTAAGACAGCTACTGATTTCAGAGGTGACAAGAGCTTTGGGAACTCCAAAGAAGGGTTCCGGTCCCATGGGTCTCGTCTGAGATCCCTTGCGGGCCAGACCGTCCGCCTTTTCGTTCCCATCCACTCCATTATGTCCTGGGACCCAAACAAGGGAAACCCTGTTTGATAGGCCAGAGCATTAAGCTCCTGCCTACATTCCCAGACTAGTTCGGATGCGAATGTAGGCCCCTTTAAAGGGCCCCTAGAGCCGCACGGCTGTCAGAACAAATAAAGATGTTCCTTTTCCTAAGGTTCATTTAAGTGTTCTTCTGTGCACAGGCCAAAATAGCAAAGACCTCAGCCTGAAACACAGTTGCATAGTGTCCCAGCGAGAATGATAGCCTAACATTAGGCCTTCTCACGTATGTTAGTATATAAGTAGTCAATTAGTAAAATGATATTGGTTAAGTTGGTACTGTGTTACTGTAGGGTTTTATCGGATAGTTGTTAAACGTGTATTCGTTGGGGACTATAGCCCTACCTAGGAGTCAATCACCTGATAGGTGACCTTGTAGATATTCCATCAATATAGTTCGTTCTCTAGTCAACCGTAACGTGTATCAATTGTCTCTCTCTCTTAATTCCTAATGTATTCGTATAACTCGACCACAACAAATTTTTGGGGACGAGGATAAAATGTAAGTGCCGTTTCAAAGTGTGAGTACGTTCGCGAGTTAATTTTCTCTTTTTTTTTTGATTTCAAGAAAATCGCGAGATTCGCCGGTGCCGATTCTAACCTAACTTTCTTTGTTCGGTCAACCCCTTATCAACTGTATCAACCACATGGCAGCATAACGCTAATTATCGACAAATCCGAAAAAAAGAATCGAAAATGGATGAACAACAATTCCAACAACTTCTTACTCTTATGAACAGGAATCAAGAGGACTTTGTCAACAGGGGAATAACTCGAATGGCCGAAGCAACCTCAACGGGCAATGGTAATGGTGCAGGTACAACAGGTGCACAGCAGGTTATCAGTTTGCATGTCCCTCAATTTGAAAATTTCGATGCAAAGAAAGAAACTTTCAGCAATTATATACAGCGTTTTGAAAACTATATGCGATTAAAGGAAATTTTCAACGATAAAGTAAAATGTGCCCAAATTTTACTGAATTCCATTGGCGCAGCTAACTATAATCTTCTAGTTGCACTAGTGGCCCCTAAAGTAACCTCTGATTTATCCCATGATGAGTTAATCAAGGAACTAGAAAATCATTTAGCTCCTAAGAAAAATATTCTAGTCGCTCAACACTGTTTCTTATCGGTTTATCAAAAAGATCATGAAAAGGTAAATGATTATGTCGCTAACCTCAAACGCAACATTACTGATTGTGATTTCAAAGTTAAATGTTCTTGCGACCTAGAAGTTTCTATAACTGAGCAACAGCTTAGGATGCAATTCATCAGAGGTATAAAAGATAACTGGATTAGAGAGAAAATTTTAGAATCCAATTTGCTTAATTTTTCAGAAATAGTTCAAAAAGCAGTCGCGCTCGAATCGTCTAAACTCGACAGTCAACGACTTTCACAAGCTATTCCTTCTAAAAATGAATCAACAGAAGTCAACAAAGTGTATGGGCAACGTCAAAGAAGTCAAAACAGAGGTCATCGAAACAGATCTAAATCATCAAACCAACGAAGTCACAGCTCATCAAACCAGCGAAGTCACAGCTACCGTCCCAAATCTAAATCACGGAGCCAAATCGACTACAAGAAACTAGGAATCGACAACTTATGTTTAAGGTGTGGCCGTACCAATCACTTATCACTTGACTGCACAGTCAATCAATCGAAACTTAGGTGTAGTGAATGCCGCCGCACTGGACACGTAAGTAAAGTTTGCATTAAAACCTATTATCTAAAAATCAATCTGTATCAAATTTAGAAGATGAATATAGCGATGAAGAAGACATTAGATATTATGATATCAATAAAGTTGGAGATGTGCCTGATACTAGATCACTTGATTGTGAACACGATTCTAGGAAATTTTTTATCACTGTGAAAATAGAAAACAAAGCGCAAACTTTTGAATTCGACACAGGAGCAGGACGAACATTGCTTCCTGTGACACTTTTCAAACAATTAGGTATCAAAAAGCGATTACAGAAAACCCCTATTGTTTTTCGATCATATACCAGAGAATCTTTTAAGCCGCTGGGAAGAGTGCAAGTCCGCGTAAAATATAAAGGGCGACAAACAAAAGAAGATCTATTTGTTGTTCCAGATGGGTTCACGCCCTTGATGGGCCGAGTTTGGGCAAGACACCTAAGAATTGAACTAGCAGATCTGGATGAAAATGAAAGTGTATCAGCTTTTGGGCATCAAATTTTGCGTGTCGAAGATATCGAAAACATTGAAAAAGATTTTCCAGAAATTTTTCGTCAAAAAGTAGGCTGCGTACCAAACGTTGTTATCAAGCATCAACTTAGAGAGAAAGCAAAGCCTTGTTACATTAAAGAACGAGAAGTTCCTCAAGCTTTAATCGAACCAACCGACAAAGAACTTGACGGTTTGGAATCAACTGATATTATTGAGCAAGAAACCATGAGCGATTGGGGATCACCCCTAGTAGTGGTTCCCAAAGGTGATGGCTCTGTACGTTTGTGTGTTGATTATAAGGTGGCAGTAAATGATCGTTTAGTGAATGTCAACTACCCAATCGAAAAAGTTGACAATATACTTAACCAGCTCAGAGGTGCTAAATATTTTTGTCGATTAGATCTCTATAAAGCCTACCTACATCTGTTGGTCGATGAGGAAAGCAGTAAAATACAAGCTATATCAACCGACAGAGGCACATATAGAATGAAACGTTTAAGTTTTGGAATTAAAACAGCGCCAGCTCATTTCAATAAGGTTATGAGAGATATTCTTAAAGGATTAACAGCCTTATCTTATTTTGATGACATAGTCGTCTGGGGTGAAACGTTAGAAGAATGTAAACGAAATCTCTACGCTGTTTTGCAACGCTTAAATGAAAATGATCTCCATTTGAATATAAAAAAGTGTGTTTTTTTCCAGACAAAGATTGCATTTCTAGGGTACATCATCCGATGCAATGAAATCTCTAAGTGCCCTTCGAAAGTCCAGGCGGTAGTGGATTTGCCAAGACCTAAAGACACAGCAGGAGTTCGCCGTCTACTTGGGTTAGTCACGTATTATTCAAGACTTTTACCAGACTTATCTACCATGACGTATCCCTTGCGACAACTCCTCAGGAAAAATCAAAAATTCCACTGGTCTGCAAATGCCGAAGCTGCATTTCTCAAATTGAAATCCGAAATGGTAAGTGATCGAGTCGTTGTGCCTTATGATCCAACCTTGCCAATTGAGCTCTCAACAGATGCCAGCCCAGTTGGTGTGGCTGCCGTCATTTTCCATACTATCGATGGATTAGAAGTCCTATAGCTTTTGCGTCTCGTTCATTAACAAAAGCGGAACAAAATTATTCCCAATTGGACCGAGAGGCGTTAGCCATTATTTTTGGAGCAAATCGTTTTTTGAATACCTGTATGGAAGACAGTTCACCTTGAATATTGATAACAAAGCTCTGAATAGGATTTTTCATCCATCAGCAGGGCTCCCGAAGATGACCGCTGGACGTTTATTGAGATATGCAACATTTCTTGCAGGATTTGAGTTCAACCTCAAATTAAAAAAGGGTTCAGAACATCAAAATGTCGATTGCTTATCGAGAGCGCCCATCAAAGAGCTTAAATTTTCTTATGACAGGTTTATCAATGAAGAAGTTCAACAAGTCTCCGAAATGACTGCCATCCATATATCCAGCAAAAATCTTACTCCTGATCTAATCATCGAAGAAACCAGGAAAGATGAAGAGCTATCGAAACTTAAAGAAGAAATCACGGGATCTTCACAAGAAATGGACTTTTATATTGAAAATGAAATGGTTTTCAAAGGCTATCGAATCGTCATCCCTAAAAGTCTACGTTCATTGGTACTAACGGAACTTCATTCAACGCATGTGGGAATCCAGAAAATGAAACAGCTTGCTAGAAGATACTGTTATTGGAGCGGTATTGACAAAGATATCGAAAACTTAGTCAAATCGTGCGAAAACTGTGCCCTACTTCGACATAACCCATCAAAAGCCCCACCGCATCAATGGGACCCTCCTAAAGAAAACTGGGACCGAGTCCACATCGACTATGCTGGCCCCTGTGAAGGACATCAATTACTAATTATTATCGATGCCAAATCAAAATGGATGGAAATAGGAATTTCCAAGGATGCGCCGGACTCAGCCAAATCAATCGAACTTTTAGAAAATGTTTTCTCAAGATATGGATACCCTCGAAGTTTAGCCTCAGACAACGCTTCAATCTTCACCAGTGAAGAATTTGGAAACTATTGTAAGACCAACGGAATTCTGCAAAAATTTTCTGCTGCCGGACATCCAGCTACAAACGGATTAGCGGAACGCAGTGTACAAACGATCAAACGCCGTCTAAAAGCCATGCATGATGAGCCAATTTCGGTAGGAAAGAAAGTGCAGAAAATTTTGCATGTCTACAGAGCGACACCCTTAGCAAATAACAAATCGCCGTCTGAGATGTTTTTGAATCGACAAATTAGAATCAAATTAGGAACTTTACGTCTTCAATTACAGGAACGATCAAACCAGCCAAACAAGCCAGGAACCAGAACACTTGCAGTTGGGGACAGGATACAATCCAAATTTCTTGTTAAAAACAAGTCTGTTTGGAAGTTCGGAGAAGTTACACGTAAACTTGGGAAACTACACTACGACATCAAACTCGATGAAGGCCGCACTGTCAAGCGCCACATTAATCAGCTAATCAAAACCAGAGTAAAGAGAGTAACTTTTGCTCCCAACGTCAAATCAAAACAAGATGAAGCCATTTCAAATCAAGAAACGCCAGGGAGAAATTTTTTGCCGGATCCGATTGTTGTCAATGTATCTGGAAATTCTCCCAGACAAGCACTCAGAATCAACCAACCAGAAGTTTTGCAACCAAGAGCAACCATCAATCAACCAGAAATTCTGCAACCGAAAGTCATTCAACCTTTAATCAATCAACCAGGAAGTATTCAACCGGAAATTGTGCAAACTGGAAGTCATCAAGCGGAAGCCTCTCAATCACATCCTGTTGTCGATTTGACAAGTCCCGAAAGAAGTTGCAGCCAAAAAGAAGGAACTGCGCAGCAGCCAAACCAAGCAACAAATCAATCGGTCAATCCAGAATCAACACCGCCGCAAGCTCAACCAGGTCTAGGAAGGGGTCGATGGAGATCTCAAAGGCCTACGAAGCAACCAGGCTATTTAAAAGACTATCAAGTTTCAACAAAAAAATAGGAGTTGGATATAGATAAGAATTATTATTATTATTTTCTTTTTCTCCTAAAATTCTTTTTTTTTTGAGGTATCAAGCAAAACAGTTAATCAAATTTATTAAATTATCAAATCAAATCAATTAATCGAATTATCAAATTATCGAATCAAATCAATGAATCGAATTATCAATTGATCAAATTATAAATTTTTCAATCAAATTAAAATTTTCAAGTGTGTGTCAATCTTTTCCGAAGATATCAAATTGATCTCATCAAAACTGAGTTGATCTCATCATTAGATTGTTAAAGAAATATTTTTATTTTTTTTGTTATTGTTTTTTTTGTATCGATTCAAATTATTGCCTCCTAGTTTTTCCTCAAGCGGGGGAGAGTGTAGGGTTTTATCGGATAGTTGTTAGACGTGTATTCGTTGGGGACTATAGCCCTACCTAGGAGTCAATCACCTGATAGGTGACCTTGTAGATATTCCATCAATATAGTTCGTTCTCTAGTCAACCGTAACGTGTATCAATTGTCTCTCTCTCTTAATTCCTAATGTATTCGTATAACTCGACCACAACAGTTACCCAAGAGTACAAGGGTTGTCTGCCCTTCCTGATACGGGGGAACTGGAATAAAGATGACCTGACGAGCCGAACGTGTGGTCCTGTAAATCTGACTTTCAATCTTTTTATCCTTTCTAATCCGCTCGCGATATTCATGAAATATGAATCCTAACATGGTGTCAGGTTCGCGGTCGAACAAAAGTCAAGTCGTTCGTACGTCAGTCGGTATTTTATTGTTTTAATTATGTGATTTTTACTTCTAGTCAAATCGTCGTTATACGATCCGGGATCGAGTCAAAAAATTCGCCGTTGTTAGTCGTAAGTTCGAATTTTAAATTGTCGTTATGTCGTTCCTTTGTTTTGTTACGGAAAATTTTATTGTGAAACAAATAATGTTCGTCTTGTTTCTCATGTGATTGCGTCTCTCTTTTGCTCGTTTCTCAACTCCTTCACGTGTGTCGGTAATCTAACCTAGCTTCTCTTCTAGTCATCATTCTATTATTCCTATCACGCCAATATGTCTTCTAATGAAATTGAGGAATCAAACTTTTCTTCCAACGGTCCAAGCAATTTTCAATCGGCTTGTTCACCTATGACAACAGTTGGTGATCTTTCTGAAATTGGAAAAATTGGTATACGGAATTTCAAATCTTCATGTTAGCCGCTAACCTCACTAAAGAATCTGATGGTAGAAAAAATGCTTTGTTGCTACATTACATGGGTAAACATGCATTACCGATCTTCAAATCTTTTGATTTAGAAGTAGAGAAAGCTAAACACACTGAGTTGGTAACTAAATTTCAAGATCATTTCCTACCGAAAGTTAATGTCACGGTAGAACGCATCACTTTGTTTAACCGTAAACAGAAACCAGGTGAATCGTTTAAGTCATACCTCACTGCTTTGAAAAATCTCAGTCTCAATTGCAAATTAGACAAACTCAGAGATGAAATAGTCAAAGATCTGTTTATTGGTGGTCTAAATAGTGAAAATCAAGTAATTAAGGAAAAATTAATCCTGGAAGAAGTTCAGTCTCTTGAGCAAGTCTTTGAAATCGCTCAAAAAATTCAACTGTCTGTTGAACGTACTGAAATGCTTAATCCGGAAGTCAGCGTCAATGAAGTCAACCAAGTTCAAAATTCTCATCAATGGAATCGTAACTCTGGTCGGAAAGGTTCAAATTTTCATCGTCAGTCAAAATATGGAAGTAGTCAGTCCTCCAAATCATCTGATCAATCTAGAGGTGAACGTAGTCAGTCTTACAACCCAAATAATGGATATGGTCATCGTGCGCACAACTCGTATAAGAAGCAACAGTGGTCTCGCAATCGTTCACAGTCAAGAAATCGTTCTCCGTCGCATCAACCAAATCGTCATCGTTCGCCTTCATCTCATAATCAATCTAAGAAAAATCAACCTTGCAATTTAATGTCAGTTTGTGCTGGATGTGGAAATCCCTATCATCGTGGTCAGTGTCCAGCTCTCAATGTAACTTGTAACACTTGCGGTAAGAGAAATCATTTTTCTAGATTCTGTCCCAAAAGATCAGTCCACAATCTCAATATTGAAAGTGATCAAGATGAAAGTAGTGATGAAACTTCATTGGTAGCAAATTTAAATTGTAACGATAGCGATAACGAAATTTTGTTCGTCAATAAGATTGAATGCAATCAAATGAGTAACAATTCTAAAGTAAATCATGCAGATAAATGGTATATTACTATTTCAATCAATGATAGAGCTCTTAAAGCTCAAGTCGATACTGGTGCGCAAACTAATATGTTGTCTATTTTAACGTTTCGCAAATTAAACATTAATTGTCAATCGATAAAACCGACATTTACTAAAATTAAAAGTGTCGATGGATCTGAAGTAGATATTGTCGGTGAATGTTTTTTAAATTTTAATTTTAATAACAAATTCTATACATGTAGGTTTCACATTGCTAACTTTGATTGTGATACTATTCTTGGTCTTGCAGCAGCAAGAGAACTTAGTTTAATTAACATTATTAACAGTCTGGAAAATAGTGTGTCCCATAGTAATTCTGAAAAAATAGTTAAAGAATTTAAAGATGCTTTTAAAGGTATAGGATGTCTGAAAGAATCAGAAATTGTTTTAGAAGTTGATGAAAATGTAAAGCCCGTCACTGATCCTCAGAGGAGAGTCCCTATTAATGTTCGTAAAGAATTGAAGAAACACTTGGATGAGTTAGTCAAACTTAATATAATTAAAAGAGTTCATAACTATACTCCATGGACAAACTCCATTGTAATTGCCCGTAAAAAGGATAAAAGTATTCGTCTTTGCCTGGATCCAAGAAATTTAAATAAGGCAATTAAAAGACCTGTTCATTGTCTCCCCGATGTAGATTTTATTCGTTCTGAGCTTAAAAATTCTAAATATTTTACAACGCTTGATATTAATTGTGGCTTTTGGAATTTAAAGTTAAGTAAAAACAGTAGTAAACTCTGTACTTTTAACACTCCATTTGGGAGGTTTAGATTTTTGGGATTACCCTATGGAATTAATGCTGCATTGGAGATTTTACAAGCCATAATGGTAGAGAAATTCAAAGACATACCCAATGTTATTATTTATATAGATGATTTTCTGATCCATGCAAAGACGAAAGAAGAACATGATACAACTTTGCGAAAAGTTCTTCACAGAGCCAAAGAGTTAGGCATTAAATTTAACTTGTCCAAATGCAAATTTTTTCGCTTATCCTTGAAATTTTTAGGTGAAATTTATTCCGAAAACAAAATCACCATTGATCCTGAACGTGTCAAAGCCATTGTTGAATTAAGTTCTCCCACTAGTGTGCAGCAGCTGCAAAGATTTTTAGGAATGGTTAATTATATAGCCTCTTTTTTACCTAATTCAGCATCCCGTACTGAAAATCTCAGAAAAGTACTTAGAAAAGATGTCATATGGGAATGGCTCCCCACTCATGAAAAAGAATTCATTGAATTAAAACATCTTATAACTAATGCTCCTATTTTAACTAATTTTGATGTCAGCAAACCTGTAATTTTGTCGGTAGATGCCTCTAAAGATGCATTGGGTGCATTCATCAGTCAAAATGGTAAACCTGTAGCTTTTGGTTCTTCCACGTTGACTCAAACCCAGCAACTTTGGGGTCAGATAGAGAAAGAGTTGTTAGCTATTTACTACGGATGTTCTAAATTTCACCAGTACCTATTTGGTCAGAAAATAGTTGTAGAAAGTGACCATAAACCTTTAGAAACTTTGTTCAAAAAACCTTACAAGGACATTCCCGTCGGACTCCAAAGATTAATGCTCAGACTCGAGAGGTACGACATTACAATTAAATGGGTTCCTGGTAAGAAACTTGTGGTTGCTGATACCCTCAGTAGATCTCCGTTAAAAAATGAAGTGTACAATTCTAAAGAACTTCAAGAAGATATGAATTGTCAAATTGCGTTACTCAATTCTCATCTTAATGATTGTATTACTGAAAAGAAATTTAATGAATTCAAAGTAGAAACAGCTAAGGATGAAACTTTAAATTTATTAAAAAATTATTTTTATAATGGTTGGCCCGCCACCAAACGTAATGTTCATATTTTAGCTAAACCGTATTTTCATGTTCGTGACCAAATTTTTGTTCAAAATGATCTAGTCTTCAAATCAGAAAGCATAATTGTTCCTGCTTCTCTCAAATTTAAAATGTTAAAGATTATGCATGAAGGACATCTTGGTTTTGAATCGTCTTTCAGAAGAGCAAAACATGTAATTTACTGGCCTTTTATGAAATCTGATCTTCAAAATGTAGTTAATAGTTGTAAAACATGCATCAAATTCTCAAAAAACAATCTGAAACAACCTTTTACTCCTCACGATATCACTTCATTTCCGTGGGAAAAAGTAGGATGTGACTTGTTTGAATTTGATCATGAAAAATTTTTACTCGTTTTGGATTATTACTCTAAATTTCCAGAGGTGATATCTCTGAAAAAAGCAACTAGTGCACCATTTGTTATCAATAGCCTTAAATCCATCTTTGCTAGGTATGGCATTCCTCTTGTTTTGTGTTCTGATAACGGTCCTCCTTTCGACTCAGATGCTTTTAGAAAATTTGCACTTGATTTCAACTTTGAACATGTAACTTCTTCTCCCTACTATCCTCAATCTAATGGGTTAGTTGAAAGAACCATTCAATCAATTAAGAATTTAATGTACAAGTGCAAAGAATCTAACGAAGATTTTCATATTGCGCTTCTTAACTTTCGCAATACTCCGAAGCAAGATGCTCCGTCTCCTAACGAAATTCTCATGTCTAGAGTGACCCGTTCTAAATTACCATGTTCAAAAAACACTTTAATGCCTAAATTAATTAATCCTAGTTTCTACAAACAAACGTTAGAAAAAAGACGTAATTCCATAATCCAAAGAAATTCTATTTTAAAACCGTTACCAAATCTTAACGTTAATGATAATGTTTATTTTAAGAAAACTCCAAATGATACTTGGCAGCAAGCTAAAGTGTTTGAAAAGTGTGTCGAACCTAATTCTTATTTGTTAAAAACTCCTACTGGAAAATTGTTTCGACGCACTCGTTCACACATAAAAGCAACTCCTAAAGTTGTGTCTTTTAGTTTTAATACTTCCCCGACTAATAGTTTTAAAAAATCTATCAATGATCATTTAACATCAGCATATCAAGATAAAATCATAAATATTCCCATCGTGCCAAGTACTCATAATCCTAGCTTAAATCAGCACACTCCGAAACTTATCACTATAGATGATTCTGATGATGAAACTTTTGGCACTCCGTCATCATCATTTCCTTTAGGAATAGGAACTCCTAAAATTCCGGTTTCAACTGCTTCGCGCTCTATAAGAGGTTACCACAAACCAGTGTATTTTACACGTAAAGCAAACAATACTGAAATTAAACCTCCTCAACGGTATTCCCCTTAAGTGATTTAAAAAAAAAAAAAAAAAAAAAAAAAAAAAAAAAAAAAAAAAAAAAAAGCAGCCAGCAGATTTTGTATCGCAATCTAGCGATACAAAGATAACATGCAGTCAATCAGTGTAAGCTGCTTTGACTGTGCGTTGTTATTCTTGTAATACCGCTTTTCATTAAGGTGATTCTATGGCAAACTCCCGAAAATTTTAATCCGATAGATGGCGTTACTTGTCGCTTGCTCCGGAAATGGCCGTTTTTTGACGGTTTTCGGCTGTTTTCTCTGAACAGACGAATAATTGACGAAAAATCAGAATGTCAGCACCTGCTTAATTTTTTGCTTGATTTTTTGAGCCATAAACTGGCCAAATTGGTTCTAAAATTAAGGTGAAAGTATGCAAAGAAAAAATCATGTGTAATTTGGAGTTGTATCAGTAAAGATTACAGGTGAAACAGAAACCTGTAATCTTTACTGATGTAACTCCAAATTACGTATGATTTTTTCTTTGCATAGTTACGCCCAGAGACAAATAGAGACCTTGCACTATTCCTGCGCGCGGTGTCCACTTTTCTTGGTTCAATTTTGTTCGGAACTCATCGAAACAACAGCCAACATTCGCATAATGTTGACTGATGAGCACGTATTTTGCATTCGCCGAGCAAACCCTGTTTCCGTTTCCGGGACCGCGGACCAATCACAGCCTTTTGTTGAGCTTCACCATCCAACATTATGCGAAGGTTGATTGTTGAGGCCGATGAGTCCCGACAAAAGTAGTTCACGAAAAGTGGACACTGCGCGCAACCACGGGAAGAATAGGGAGTGCACGGTCTCTATTTGTCTCTGGTTACGCCTTTATTTTAGAACCAATTGGCCCGTTTATGGCTCCAAAAATCAAGCAAAAAATTAAG
>VMOF01000001.1:40574507-40598751 GCA_011764245.1 Trialeurodes vaporariorum
TTTAAACTTTACGTGACAATTAACACAATCTTCGCGTTAAATTATTTTTTTTTTATTTTTAGGGTTTTCGATATAGTGCTTTTCAGTTTTACTCAACAAGACCTGAAGATAGATTAAAAAGCCGAAATGGCCATCGTTTAATCAAAACAAAAAAACAGGAAATATCAGGAAAAATATACAATGTATCTCATCCTATTCATTCCCTTTTTTTACACGTAAGCAAAATATAGGCTGATGACGATTTTTTTTCAGTCATCCAGATTTCTCGGAGTGGCTAAAGAGTAAATCTGGTCTTAATTGACACGTTTAACCGGCCGTTGCATTCAATTCATATACACGAGAGAATGGGTGGGTAGAAAGGTATGCAGGATCACAATCAGATGGATAACCATGAATCTTAGACAATCTCCTCCGGTTATAATAGAAATGTAAGTATTGATTCTTATTATTATACCGTTTATTGAGTGGGATTGCGTTCTTCCATTCTACAAATTGTTTAAACTCATGGAACTCAACAAACAATTTACATCAATAAAGATGAACAATATACGTGAAACAAACATACATACTAAATGCGCGGAGATCCTTGTTGGAAAGAAATTAAACACATAATTTGTTGGACCAGAGATACATGCTTGTTGTCAGTAAGCAAGGGGCAGAGCCAATAAAAAAGCTGATGTATTCGGAAGTTGTCTCGTTATGGACGGTCGGTGGTTGCGCTTTCGAAAAAAAAAAAAAAAAAAAAAAAAAATCCGATTTGTTTTCTTTCGTTTGTAATCTTGTTTATTTCCTTCCACCACAGTTTTGATCCTTATCAAATGTCTCCTTGTTTATTGGGAACTCGAAGCATGTAACTTAAATAACTTCGTGGCTTTAGACGGTATGTTTTATACAGTTTTCCTGGGGATATTTTCACTCTCAATCAGGCATTTTAATTTTTCAAGTTACACATTTTGAGCCTGTGTTAGGAACTTTTTATTTTTTGAGAAAACGAAATTGAGCTTCAAAAACGATGTATGGTTTTCACCGGTTAGTTGTAGTTTAGACCAACGCAAACTATACCTGTAGAGGGGTTAGTGGGTACTATGACTTTCAAAAGAAAGTTTCTCTCATCAAAATAGTTCTTGATGCATTTTTATTTTATTTTCCATCGTTTTAAACTTTTTGAGGCTTAGTGTCACAAGTGGTAATGGTGCAGTGAGACTCTGAATACCTGAAAACCGTAAAAAGTCGCAAATTGGTCAAGAAATGAAATAATGAGAATTTCTATCAGGATACTTTCTTTTGAAAGCCATAGTACATGTTATAAGTCCTATCCTAAAGTGTGACATCATGGACGATTTTAATTCTGGTTTGTTTGCGTCAATTTTTTTTTTTTTTTTTTTTTTTTTTTTTTTTTTTTTTTTTTTTTTTTTTTTTTTTTTTTTTAACCTTAAAGCAAAAATTGTATTTAACTCCGTGGATATTCGTTTTAAGGTGATTCCAGGCGAAACTTTTCCAGCTTTCAATTCGATGGATAGCGTCACTAGTAGCTTTTGACAAAGGTTGTGTTTTTGGCATTTTAAATTGAAACCAAAAAAACGCGAAATCCAAGGACGTCAGCACCTGCGAATTTTTCTTACGTATATTTTTAACCCAAAACGAGCATAATAATTGGTTAAGAATTAAAGCCGGATGAAATTCGTTTTGCCATAATCTCTGTGAGTGCGATTGAGTTAGAGTGATAGTATGTCTATCTACCTCAATCGCCCTCATTGAAGTTTATGGGGATTTTGGTATTGTTTGAGTATTTCAGCTTGAAACTTTCAGGATATTTCCAGAGGTATATTTGCAGGTGCTGCCATTTCTCAAAATGTGTGCTACTGGCGTAAATTAATCAATTTCAGCCAAAAAATGAAGACTTTTTGAGCAGTGATGGTGGCGCTATCCATCGAATTGAAACCTCGACAAGATACGCCTGGCTTAAATTAATATGTAAGTGGCGTAGCGTGCAATTTGGCAACGTTGTAGTGTGTCCATTTAAACCCATATAAAAGGTCAAATGCGAAGATGTTCACCGAACACCCAATCGTTCGATCTTTCTCATGTGTTCAAATGGAAGTATCGAATGTTGCCTACCTAAACCAAAATCTAAGGAGTCAACTGGCATTATTTAAATCGTTGACTCTAAGAGTGTAAGTACCTCCAACCTTATCCGATGATAATTATTGGTGATAAAAAAAATTCATTTCTACTTTGAAGTACATCCACGTTCAATGTTCATTTAAACACTAATATTCTTTAAAAAACGCATTCCAGGATAATGTATTTTTAGTATACATACATTTAAGGTTATAAGAAAAAGAGGCAACCTGATGGTTAACCCTTGTGAGCCTAAGGTATTTCGGTAACACAAAGGACTAAGGGGGGGTATTTTTGTACCCCAAGGATATTTTCATGCAGCACAGTCAGTATCAATAATTTTGAAACTTTAATGCATGGATTATGTGCTTAGTACCCTAAGAGAGTAATTTATGTGATATTTGAGTAAATTTTTGCTATGTTGCCAAATTTACACCTACTTTTAAAAAAAATGTCAAAATAAAAAAATGGAAAAAATGAAATGAGGTGCCATCTTATTTTTCCATTTTTGATAAAGGACACCGCGCTTTGCTTATGGGAACTGGCTCCCAGTCAAATTTTTTTAAATTGAAATATGTGTCGTAAAAGTGTCTCCTGAGAAAAAGCTCTCACGGGCGGAAAAAAAAATAATGACAGGATTTCGAGATATTCGCGTCTAAAGTTGGGGACTATTTGCCCTCCGCTTCGTATTCTCGTACGTAGCAGGCCGCTTAACTACTACGCCAACTGGAAACCTTCTCGGTCGAATCGCCCGACTCAGCGCGCATTGATATTTGCAGTCCCTCCCAACTGCTTATTTGTTTACCGCACACCCACTGCTCTGCCTTGACTACTCCCTCAACTGATTACTTACCTACATCAACATTTTCTTTTTCTCTGCGAACTATCTGCTCTCTCCCTCTCTCTCCCTCTCTCTCCCTCATTGTAAATGTAGTTCCGATTAATAATAGTTCATTGTTGTTTCTCTCGCAATATTTGGCACCTAGTTTTTGCGTCCTTTTTTTTTTTTTGTTTATTTGTTTATTTTTCTTTTATTATTCATGGATTTATTTATTTTGATTGAGGGGGAAGGGGTCGTTAGCACGCGACGTAGTGGTTCATGAGCATTATACTATCGTTCTACTTTCAAAGCGATGTTTGTTTCGATATCTCCTCTATTTAAACCTACAAGAGAGAGTCGATCTTCAGACTGTTCATTTGGGCTTCCGAATAATCGATACATTTCCTTAGGTTCAAATGGGATGGAAAATTCAGTTGATTGTTCACGATCCGCTGCTGTCACTGTCGCCATTGGATTGATTCTTTTTGGTAGATTTTTATGGAGGAGCCATCGATACACCAAGATACACGATTGTCCGCGTTCGTGTGGCACACTTTTTTTTTTTCTCTCTCCGACCCCCCTTTCCTATTAAACTTCAGTACGGCTTTATACACTTGTCAAAATCACGTTTCTTTGGTTTGTTTTTTTTAGGGGGGGAGAGGTTTGTTTTTGTTTTTCTCTTTTCATTTTTCTTTTTTGACGACTCTTTAGAAAACTTGTATCACATCGCTTTGGAAGTAGAACGATAGTATAAGCTCATGAACCACTACGTCGTGTGCTAACGACCCCTTCCCCCTCAATCAAAATAAATAAATCCATGAATAATAAAAGAGAAATAAACAAATAAACGAAAAAAAAAGGACGCAAAAACTAGGTGCCAAATATTGCGAGAGAAACAACAATGAACTATTATTAATCGGAACTACATTTACAATGAGGGAGAGAGAGGGAGAGAGAGGGAGAGAGCAGATAGTTTGCAGAGAAAAGAAAAAGTTGATGTAGGTAAGTAATCAGTTGAGGGAGTGGTCAAGGCAGAGCAGTGGGTGTGCGGTAAACAAATAAGCAGTTGGGAGGGACTGCAAATATCAATGCGCGCTGAGTCGGGCGATTCGACCGAGAAGGTTTCCAGTTGGCGTAGTAGTTAAGCGGCCTGCTACGTACGAGAATACGAAGCGGAGGGCAAATAGTCCCCAACTTTAGACGCGAATATCTCGAAATCCTGTCATTATTTTTTTTTCCGCCCGTGAGAGCTTTTTCTCAGGAGACACTTTTACGACACATATTTCAATTTAAAAAATTTGACTGGGAGCCAGTTCCCATAAGCAAAGCGCGGTGTCCTTTCCATTTTTTTTTCAATGATCTGACTTAATATTCTTAATCTACATAAAATTTCCGTAAAATTCACTGTAATAGATGGTTCCAAACTTAAAACTGGCAGGACGAAGGGGGGAATATTTTTTCCCCAACACTTTAAATTTCTATAATATCGACAAAAATTCATAAAAATTAATGAAATTTGGTGGACGTGTTCAAAGTATCCTAACTTAAAATGTCACGAAGTCCCAGAAAATTTTGAGCATTTTGACAAAATGGCGTCAAAAAAACTGGCCTGGGGTACAAATGTACCCCCCCCCCCTTTGGCTCACAAGGGTTTAAAAATGGTAAAGATGGGTTTGTCACTGTGGTCGTCCCACTATTGATAATATACGGTGTGTTTTCGTTGCAGCAGCCGTAATCCCGAAATAAGTTGTTTATGCGACATGTGTCTGCGCAGGTTGGTAAAATTAATATTACACTTATTTCGTGGAATATAGGATGGTACAGAAGTTACGCAAACCAATCTCTAGACCATTTATTCCTATTTACACTCTTTGACGCCCTTTCCTCAATTCTTAGGTTTTCAGCGGTCAGCGTTAAGAAGATTAGTCCTTCACATGCGGGGGGGGGGGGGGGAATACTGGGAGAAATTACCACCTATGCATATTGATTTTGGCGTCTGCTACCAAGTGTAGTGAGTCTCGACCATTATATGGTAAATGCAACGTACCTTGTGATAAATTAAGGTAACATGTTGGCATAACATTTTCCATAATCTAGTAAATTTAACATACTTGCTAGCGTGAGCCGACATCTTCAAAAATTCGGGGGAACAGTTAAAGACTCCTTGTACACATAACTTATGGTTCACCCTGTATAAGTATTCTTTTGCCATCGGTGAGACTTCTAAACTATGGGTGATATGGGGGCAGCAAAAACACTGATTTGATGCATTTCAAAAACGAGATGTCGTTCCTGCACCCAACACCTTGAAGAAAAGCTCATCAAATATCAGGTGTGCTCTTTTCACGCAATTCAGTCCACGTATTATAAAGGTAATTTCCAAGCAAAGAGCTCACCTAAACTTTAAAAGCCTCTTTCCGGAGACTGCAAATGATTCAAACACTACACGCAGACAAACCTGTTAATGTATATTATGTCTACCATAGCAATAGCTAGGATCTTGTCTTTCTCTGTCTTTGCCTATTTGAGCCCATGAGTTAGTAAAGGATGGATAGAGGAGAGGTCGCATGACTTCAGCCCCTGTTTCTTTCCTTCTCTCACACATGCATGTTAAATGAAAAAGAGAGAGAGAAAAAAAACAGTATCCCGGCTACGGCTACATGGTTGTCTTCTCATGCGTATTGCGTATGGGTGGCGAATGGGCATATTGGACATGGCGCTCTGAAAATGATGATTAAGTGAATTGGAAAAGGATACAAGTGCTTCGTGTGTGTTTGTGTGTTTTGACTTTTGGCCGAGCTTTGATGAATATTCGGGTATCCTTCATTCTTATATCGACGCGTCAAAACACCCGTTCGACAACACCCCCCTCCCCCACCTTCCCCACCCTTAGCATTCGGACACAACACCATTCATCCACGTACTAAATCCTTCATAGTAAGTGCCATGACAGTGTTGCCGGATGTGGCATAAAATTCAAATTTTTAATCTGAGTTAAATACGAAAAAATTGAACGAAACTCCGCAACAACGGCAACACTGCGTCCCCAACTTCACCTCCTCCTACTCCAGCCCACCCAATTGCATCACGGTATTCGAATCCCTAGCGCGGCGTAAGATAATTTCTTTTTAGTTTGGTCATTGCGATTTATCATGGGTTTAACAGGAGGCTCGTTATTTGAGTAATTAACGGGGTAAGTGACACCTTACGTCGAATTGCGACGTTGCCGAGGTTTATGTGTTAGTGTCGTGGGCACAGTTTGGCAATGCTGCAGTTTATTCGTTTAACCCTTTCGCTCCAAAAGCCCATAATAGAGATGTGCATATAAAACGTTATGTTAGAACGGCTTATAGCTTGTCCCATAAAATATTTGATTTGACACTTCTATGGTTTTGATGAAAACATCAGCTTCTCACCGCTCCGAACCAATCAGGTTGCCCTATCTGAGGATGGAATCTGATGTTTTCATTCGAACCTACAGTAGTTGTCGAGTTCAATCATTCTTGGGACAGCCTATATCAAATTTCAAAGAATTTATATTGA
The DNA here is from genome assembly GCA_011764245.1 of Trialeurodes vaporariorum. Taxonomy (NCBI): domain Eukaryota; kingdom Metazoa; phylum Arthropoda; class Insecta; order Hemiptera; family Aleyrodidae; genus Trialeurodes; species Trialeurodes vaporariorum. Next base: position 40,580,992 of record VMOF01000001.1, read on the forward strand.
CATGGTTTTTGTTTTGTTTTTGTTTTTGTTTTAATTTTTTACTGCGCGACAACTTTCTCATGATCAACGGACTCGCCAATGTAACTCGCTCCTATGCTTATGACACACCAAATATGAGCTGTAATCTCACACGCCAACGTTTCATATTTAATACGGATTTTATTGAAATGACTGTTTAAGTTATGGGATTTATTCTATATACAGTGTGTCCCAAAAACTCTTATCAGTGCCAAGTCAAAAAAAAAAAAAAAAAAAAAAAAAAAAAAAACCATAACGTACATCAATGGAACAACAGGTCTGCTCCACTGCATGTGGCTGGCAGAATTCTCATCTCAACAATAAACGGTCACTTCTGCTGACCTACAATGAACTTGCAGACTCGATATATGTTTATCGATGTGAGAAAATCTTGTTTTCCAACTCGAGCTTCGTAAGATATTTTGGACACGCTATATATCGTAGAATCAGCACGTCACCAAGTTCAATTTCGATACATTGCAAAAATATTGATTGGTCAATTTCAATTTGCGTGCTCTTTACAGCGGCATAGTCTATAGAGAAATTCGCACCAATCGACAACACTGGCGCTTCTTAACAGTCGCGCCTGGTGCGATTTGGCAACAATGTCATCTCTCTATTTGATTGTATGTAAAGCAATCGATTCGGAAGTGAAGCAGAGCTTCACCAGCAAACGATTGTTTACATACAATCAGATGGAGCAAAGATAGTGTTGCCAAAAATAATAATTATAAATAATATAATAATAATTCTTCCATTGCAATAATTCAATACTTGGAACAACCAGCTACGATTTACAGGGTGGGGGAAAAGTTAAGCAACGACATACCTTATCTTCAACCGGACGATTATCGAGCTATTGATACCACTGCATAGGATAAGATAGGCAATGACTGACAGTTCAAGACCAAAAACGAGCTAAAATTTTAAAACTCGACGGAATGGAGGTTTTTTGAAGTATTCAATAAAAAGACAATGATTTTGAGGAAAACGGAGTTTATAAAGTCAATAGTGAACGGCAAAATGTGTTGATTCTCATGCATTTTTTAGTCTTCATAGGCCGAATTATGAGCTAAAACTTCGTGTTGTTACTCATTAGGCTATACTAGAGAGTGTCAATGGCAACTCGTGCAATTTGACAACAGTGATTTCTCTCCATTTGAATCTACGACAAACAATCGATTGTTGGTGAGGCACCGCTTCACTGTCAAATCGATTATTTTACAAAGAATTAAATGGTTGAAAATCACTGTCGGCCAAATTGCACGAGCCATGCACCACTGCTTCACTGAACCTTAAACATGAACCTTTGGAAATTTTTTTGGATACGGACTTTTTATTCGCGGAGGTTATAAGTATAGTTCACTGGACATTAGAACGTTTAGACGAAATGACATTGGACGAAAATATAACTGGACCGATAAAATTTTGTACGAAAAAGTTTTGGACCTAAAGGCTGTGGACATATCATCTGGGAACCCTTTGAAGAAAGGGTCGATTTTGTCAAAACGCGTCGCTTAAAGGGACCCCATGCAGGAGGGAGTGAGAATTGGGTGACTTAACTTTTGCGGTACCCTGTACAATCGATTCACTTGAAATTGTTCGTTTTGAATGCGACGCACGTCTTTAGCGTTTGGGTCCGGCGCGGCGCAGGCGCGGGCGCAAAAAGTTTCGATGAATCTGACATCGACCAATAAGTAACTAGTGATATACGACTCAGCTCTCAGCGTCGGTATCTTTCTGTTCCCCTCGTCAAAATAATATTAATTTCAATTGTGACACTTTCCACTCGCCTCTTTTAGTCTTTTATCATTTAACTCTTAAACCGTTTTCTCTCTTCGTACGCCGCGCCGCACAGCTTCGCCGACTGGTCCCGCACTCGGAGCTTGACGAACTTTCCTTCTTTCATATTTTGACAAGAATTGGTCTTGGCTAAAATAACGGCACATGCACTCGTCCGAATTAAAACGCTTCCAAAAATAAATGTACTGTACTATATTTCGTATTTTATTTATTTCCATTGGGGCGTCATTACAGGTTTTGCCGACGGCAATTAAAAGATGACCCTTTTCTCTCTCCCATCTCTCCACTCTCTCTCCCCTCTCTCTCTCTCTCTCTTTCTCTCTCTCTCTCTCTCTCTCCCCCCCCTCTATCATTCTCTTAATTTTTTGTTGTTTTTGTTTTGCTTCTCCTACGTTTGTTCCTGGAGACTCTGACATTATTCACTTCAATTGCAAGGGTCTGAAATGTTATGGTCTTTTAAAGAAAATAAAAGTACTTTATGAGCTAAGAACAAATATGCCTTTCGTTTCTAACTAAGCCCCATTGTTCCAGAGATAAGATTTGGCCCAAAATACATTATTTTAAATGTGGGAGTTTTGCGTATAATGACGTCACTGCGCACAAGATTTTTTGTAAAGATGCACCGAAAAAAAGGGAATTGCTGGAATAACAAAACATTGTTTGAAAAATTTGCATTTACTTTTTTGGGAAAATTTAGCGTGTACGTAGGTAAATGAACAATTTTATTTTGTTAGAAATGCTAAACACTTAGTCGCTAAATTAGCTGGCTAGAGATTTTGTTGTTTTCGCATTTTGGATTGTTATTCTTGTAAAATAATTTTGCTGAAGTGACATTTTTCACTCCTTGTTATACCCACATTCTAAATGTTTGTAAAAACTGTAATCCAGAATGATAATATATCAATTTTTTGGATTTTAAAACTTCCAAAACCATGATTTGTAGAATTAATTAAATTTGGCATTATAAAAACTGCAATCCAAAATGAAAAAGCATCAATTTCTTGGATTGTAAAATTTACCAAATCTTGATTGTAGAATTAACTAAAGCAGGCATTGTAAAAAGTGCTATTCAGAATGAAAAATTATCAATTCTCGGATTGTAAATTTTATATTTAGAACGCAAAATCATTTGATTGCGCTCTCTGGTTGACAAAGTTTGAAGTACTCTTCCGTTTTGTACTCACTCGTCAGTTTACGCTCCTCTGCAAGGAATTGTGCCTTAAGATGCGTATTTTATGCTCTGAATCATTATCTGCTGTGATAGCCTAGTGGTAAAGTGCTGGACAATCACCACGGCTACCCAGGTTCAAATCCCGGGTCTTCAGGTGAATTTATCATCTCATTAATTCATCATACCTCTATGCCATGCCTACATATAATGTCTATATGTAATACTCTCTGTGAAATCAAATCAATACAATGTAACTTGTACATACACGAAGCCAAAACGAATGAGTACTTCACACGTTGCCAACCAGAGCGCGCAATTGAACGATCTTTCGTTCTGGATGATATGGAATTTTACAATCCAAAATATTGATAATTTTTCATTCTGGATTGCAGTTTTTACAATGCCGGATTTTGTTAAATGTACAATCAAGATTTTGTAAACTTTACAATCCAAGAATTTATGTTTTTCCATTATGAGTTGCACTTTTTACAATGCCAGATTTTGGAAATTTTACAATCCAAGTGTTTCAAAAGTTAACAATACATATAGCTGTCACGATTTTTTACGATACTGGATTGTAAAATTATCAACCCCCATTGTAAATTTAACACTTTTTTTTTCGGTGTGTGCCAAGGCATGGGAGACCCTTTTTTCCCTTCCACCACAACAAAATAACGCTTCTGTTTCTTCCTTTGCTGGGTAATGATGCTTCAACAACGTAAGTGTATATTTTCCAAAAAAACTTTACACCAAAAGTCAAGTAAAACCCGGCCAAGATTAAAAAAATGTTTCCCAACTTCCCAACTATATTAACGATGGCTCTCTTTTCCACCGCCCAAAGGGCATTGATATTAAAGATAGCCAAGTTTAATTTCCACCGTACTCTCTTCTCTATTCTCTTCAACAGAAAAATTTAATCCTACTTATCTTTAGCAATAATAATGGCTCTCTTTTCAACTGCCCAAAGGGCATGATATTAAAGATAGCCAAGTTTAATTTCCACCATACTCTCTTCTCTATTCTCTTCAACAGAAAAATTTAACCCTGTCTACCTTTTGATATTTCGCCTGGTACTCATTCTTAGCGTGCATCGACATTGCATACGTTTGAAAATGAAGGAGTGACAGCACGGAAAGCCGACACCGCTTCGCAGCGCGGCTATGGAGGTTCTTGCCTTATTGTTTGATTAGTCCCTCAGATATTGCTGTTATAACACAGGGGTCTAAGCATCTGCTTAGAACAAATTATTTTTAATTCTGTTCAACGACCCGAGACCAATCAATGCCACGTCCAAATTAAGAGAGAAAAAAAATTACCGAAGAAACAATTGAAACGAAGTTTACTTCAAGAAATTGGAAGAAGATTTTGAGGAAGGAAGAAGCCAGAAACTTGGGCCGCGACTCTTTTTCCACCATTCAACTCAACTACTTTTCTCACAATGTGATTTAAGTTTGTGAAATACCCTCAGTCGCGGCCCAAGTTTCTGGCTTCTTCCTTCCTCAAAATCTTCTTCCAATTTCTTGAAGTAAACTTCGTTTCAATTGTTTCTTCGGTAATTTTTTCTCTCTCTTATTTGGACGTGGCATTGATTGGTCTCGGGTCGTTGAACAGAATTAAAAATAATTTGTTCTAAGCAGATGCTTAGACCCCTGTGTTATAACAGCAATATCTGAGGGACTAATCAAACAATAAGGCAAGAACCTCCATAGCCGCGCTGCGAAGCGGTGTCGGCTTTCCGTGCTGTCACTCCTTCATTTTAAAACGTATGCAATGTCGATGCACGCTAAGAATGAGTACCAGGCGAAATATCAAAAGGTAGACAGGGTTAAATTTTTCTGTTGAAGAGAATAGAGAAGAGAGTATGGTGGAAATTAAACTTGGCTATCTTAATATCATGCCCTTTGGGCGGTTGAAAAGAGAGCCATTATTATTGCTAAAGATAAGTAGGATTAAATTTTTCTGTTGAAGAGAATAGAGAAGAGAGTACGGTGGAAATTAAACTTGGCTATCTTTAATATCAATGCCCTTTGGGCGGTGGAAAAGAGAGCCATCGTTAATATAGTTGGGGGGGAAACATTTTTTTAATCTTGGCCGGGTTTTACTTGACTTTTGGTGTAAAGTTTTTTGGAAAAAGATATCACGGTCCGTTTTGGGATACACTACTTGGATCATTCTGCGGCTTGACCATAGAAGCTGTGTTCAGATGCTAATCATGGAGGTTGATTGTAGGTAAAACAGACTGAAATTGAATATTAAGTAAATACCAGTCTCTGATCGCAACTATGCGTAAGAGTTTTTGTTTTTTGTTTTGTTTTTTTGGCGGGGAAAGTTTTTAAAACCTGACCTTTTGAAGGTTCTGTGTGGGATTCTCCCTTACATCACCTAATTTATAGTGGCAAACCCACTTAAACCTCTGTCGTATCGTTTCTATGCCAAAATTGCTAGCCTGGTTGAGTTATCCTTCAGGTTTCAGGTCATTGTTTTGCGTAGATACCTACTTTGATTCACTTCCATTTCTTGTTACACTCCAATTAGAGCAGAGGAAACTATGTGCACAATCACAGTGGACTCAGTGATGGCGTAGCTATGGGCTCCGCCGACCCCGCCGGTGGGGGGGGGGCGCAATGCATCGGGGAGGGCAAAAATTTTGAGAAGCGAAAGAGGAAGAGCGAAAAGGAGAAAAGGAAAGGTAAAGGGGGAAAAAAGGAAAATGAAAAAAAGGAAAATAAACTGTAGGGAATACCTTACGAACACTTCCTCAAATCATTTTTTCTGGGGGAGACCCCCCAGACCCACTAAGGATTTCTGGAGGTGGCCCCCTAACCCCCTAAAGGATTCTGGGGAGCCCCCTAACCCCCTAAAGAATTCTGGGGGTGGCCCCCAGACCCCCTTTAAAATTCTGGGGGAGCCCCCCAGCCCCCCCTTTAGAATTCTGGAGGAGACCCCCAGACCCCCTCAGATTTCAAATATTTTCACCTCTGGACATAATTCTGCATTCAATCCGAAGAGTTTGCAATTTTGTAGAGAAGCTGTAGGAATAGTTGCCTACTTTGTAATTTGAAGGCTAATTGAGACCCCTCATTTCTATTTTTATGTTGCTTATGACAGGGTTTAGAGTAATTCCCCAGTATGTTTTTATTCTTTGAGCTGTATTCATTCTATTTGTTCTTTGCTCTATTTGTGCATGGGAGTTCGTTTTTTTCCTTATTTTTTATAGGTGGTCGAAATGTACTGATTCTTGCATTTCCTCCAATCAGTGCAATTTTTTGTTCTTTCTTTCAAACTGTGGATCTTCAAAATAATTTTTAGTTTAGTAGATTAACCCCCCTCCAAAGATGTACTTAGGTTGTAGATTGTGTAAAAAATTTCAACAAAATTCACTCAGCCAGTTTTGATCAACTTTTCTTTATAAGTTTAATTTTCCTTGAATATTCTATTTTTTGGTGTGATGAAACCTATATTGCCTTTAAACAGCCTCAGACTTAAGAGTTGTACCTATATTGTAGTTAAACATTGAAAAGAAATATCTGGCTAGGCTGGTTGCAAGCTTTTTGTTGCAATTTTCATCAAACTTAATTGAGTCATACTTGAATTTCTCTTTCCAATGATTATTATGTTTGTTTTTATAATTGCTTAGTTTCAAAAAATTTGCTCGATTGCACCTATATTAGCCCTTGAAATGGTCTTAAAGGTTGATTATGGTGACTATGTATCAGAAAAATATTTTAGTATGTTGACAGTATGTTGTGTGCACAAAGTATTATCAAAATCCATCCCATTAATGATTGACTTCAAGTTTTCAAATTAATTCCTCACTTTAATTTTTTTTCCAGGTCCCATCCCCTGTTTTGCTTTTTTAATGCACTTGAGGGCTGTATACTGTAACTATAAGGGGTATTTTCTTTAGGATACTAGTTACAGATTGCATGTGCTAGTTTTTATCAAAATTAATTGAACCAAACCTGAACTATCCCAAATAATAGGATCATATTTATATTTGCTAATTTTCCCAAATATTTCGCTCGATCGCACCTATATTACCTCTTGAAATGGTTTTATCCGTTGTTTTTGGTGACATAGAGAGGAAAATATTTAAGTTTGTCGATAGTAGATTGTGTGTACAAAGTTTTATCAAAATTCATCGAGCCATTATTGATTTACTCCAAGTTTTAAGATTAATTTCTCACGATAATTCCATTTCGTGACTTGAGCGCACCTATTTTGATTTTTTGAACAGTTTTGAGAAATGAATATTGTATTTCTTAATCTCTTTTGAAACCTGATTAGCAGTAAAAGGTGGTTTTGATTCCAAGACTATCATTTCGAAACTCAGTTTTACAGTTAATGCATCGATGAGACTTAGAACAGCGGAAACTACTCTTTATAATTGTAAACTTTTACTGTTGGTAGGTATGTACATACCTTGTAGTAAATTTTAATTTTCTTATCGTTGTACTTGGACTTCCTGATTACCTGTAGGTACGCACTACTATTCTAAAGAGTGCAGATAGGTACAGTGCGACAAGCACTCGACACAGTATGGAAAGTCTTTGTGTTTGTAGCAACTTATTTGACTAAGCCGTGTCAGGTAGAAAAACATTTCAGCATTGTTACTGGCGAGGTTAGTAGAAGGGTCCACTGGCTTGAAAGCCATTTAGCTAAACTTAAAAACAGTGAGAATGAGTCTATAGCCACTGACATTAATTCAACTACGCCTGACAAAAAAATCTGTGCATGAAATTCATGAGTAATATCTGCACAATTTAATTTCCAGGCAGCTTGAGTTTGATTTTTAGTGGAATGCAAGCCTTGACCCACATTTAAGGCTGCGACAACCTTTTCCAGTCAAGCATAAAATAAGTTTATCACCAATGAAGAACCTGGCATGAGAAATAGGTATTGCTAGTTGCTGAGAACAATGTGTGTGTATACTGCAAACAATACCTGTAGTTTTTTGGATTGATTACACGCCCATGGGCATATCATTGAACATATTGATTAATTTTAAAAAACAGTGAATCATTACTTTCCATTTATTTCATTCGTATGTATTTAATATTGACAAATGTTGCACCAGAGTAACGCGTCTAGCAAATCCCTTGTAGCTCATGCCCACGAAATTTCAACATTTAAATAAGATTGATAAACTTACAGCGGTAATTGACACTGCGTAAGCTATGTAGTATCTATAAATTGAAGAAGTCTGCTGCTTCATGTAAATAAGAAGTTCTTACTTGCAAAGGAATAACTAAATGTAAATTTAAAGTACCGCAAGGTTCTTACCTGCAGTGAAAGCTTGCGATTCTAAAAAAATAGTTACCGCTGTTCTAAGTTTCATTCATAAATTAACTTTAAAAACTCATTTTTATGAATGATAGTCTTGGAATCAACACCATCATTTATTTCAAATCTTGTTTCAAAAGTGAGCAAATTTTAATTGGTACTTATTTACCACAGGGCATATACCTACCAACAGTTAAAGTTTGCAATTCCAAAAAATAGTTTCCGCTGTTCTGAGTTCCATCGATGAATTAACGTTAAAACTGAGTTTCGCGAACGGTAGTCTAAGACTCAAAACCACCATTTACTGCAAATCAAGTTTCAAAGTAGAACATAAGTTGGCTGTTTCACTAGAACACCAAGTAGTAAGTACCTACATTCTTGCTCTCCAACTGTGATTGATACTAGGTGTATACTGAAGTTACTGCAGGCCCAGAAATGTCAACATTTAGATCAGAGTGATAAACTTACCCCAGTAATTGATGCTGTAAGCTAGATACAGCTTGGACAAGTCTACTGCTTAATGAAGATAGGGAGTTGCAAAGGAATAACTTTAAAAGTAAATTTTAAGTCAACACAAGATTCTTACCGTAGGGTAGCCGTACTGGAAGCTTGCAAAATATAAAAAATAGTTTCCGCAGCTGTAAGTTCCATCGATGAATTAACCTTGAAACTGATATTTGCAAATGATAGTCTATGAATCAAAACCAACATTTACTGCAAATCAGGTTTCAAAGTAGGACACTAGCTGGCTCTTACACCAGCAAACCAAGAGTTATGTACTTACATGTTTTCCCTCCAACTGGAATGTGTACACTACAGATGGAGAGACAGAGTACACTGTGATTGTACACAGTTTTCCTCTGCAATAATTGGAGCGTAACAAGAAATTGAAGTAAATCAAAGTAGTACCTACACAATTAACAGGGACCTAATAGAAACTCAATCGTGCTAGAATTTCTGGCGCAGAAATGATGGGACTGCACTGAACTATCTTAGATTTCAGATAAACCTATGATTCAGGTGGGAGTCGGATGCACCGAAGAAATAAAATACTATCGCACTTTCAAACACCATCAAAATAAGCAAAAACAAATGACAAAAGCAAGAGTACAGAGAGGTTCTCTCCTACCAAGGAGGTTAACAGAGATTGGATTGGATATCTAACTAATTAAACCAAGATTGAAACACTGTTTAGCAGCAGAGGGGAGAGAGTGAAAACAATGCCACTTGTACGTAAACTCCATCCGATCATAAGATGTGATGACCGACCTCTGGCAATTTTATCATTCTCTACAGAGACTTACTTATAATGAATCCTTCTCTAAAATTAAAACGAAATGGACTCGTGACTTTTATTATGATTCGTCCGATTTAGCCGTAACGAACGGTAAAACTTGTTGGCATTCCTACCAGAGAATAGAAAAGTGTGTAGGACCGAAATAATTAACACTGTACTAAATACTAAATTGATCAGCCACCGGGCACCGACGAATAGAGGAAAATAAAAAAATAATAATAAATAACAAACAAATCACTCAATCTTCATTCTTCTCCTTCCTTCCTTCGCAACGCGACAGACTCTGGCGACAGAACGCTGAACTCGCTGAACGAATCAGAGAGCAGCATGGCGGCTGAGCCGCACCGAATTCAAACATGAACTGTCGTTTTTACGATGATTTTTGATTAAAGATTTCTCTCTTAATATGAAACTGATCAGATCAAACTTAAGCCAGGATTTTAAGTTAGCTCTCTGAGAATCAATTCGTATAAAGTTTTTAAAGATTGGATGTATCGTTTAAGCTCTAGATGCGAGCAAAATTTCCTATTTCGATGCAAAAATGAAACACTAAAATAGATGTTTTTTGGAGTTTTCTCCTTTATTATAATTCCGATCTTTCTGAAATTTCGAAGCGATCGATTCTGATGCAAGACGAATCGATTGATACCGGGTGGTATAGGGTTTTAATCAGTGGAAGTAGGTCGTTTCACTGATTAAAGTTCCAAAATCACCCATATCGACGCATTTTGCTCTCATCCGTGTATAGTTACTGTCGCAGACGCCATCGTCCTCATCGGTTAGGTTAGGTTAGCTTCTTTGTCTCTTTTGTTTTCTCTCGGTCTTTTTTTTTTTAACTTGGCCGATGGCTAGCGCCATTAACGATATGTGTACATAACTTGTTTTGTTTATGTTACAGGACAGACCCGATTTTAGGCAAAACTAGTTTAGCGTCAGCCGAACTGTTTTTTAACCCTTTAAGGACCAGGTTAGTTTAAAGAGAACACCACTCCTCCGTTTCTACAGGGAAGGTAGTTAACTGTTCGTACTCGGTGGAGTTGGAATTGCCTACACGACGAATTGAAGGCGCCCGAAGACATATCATCTTGCAAGAGTTTTCATCAATATTGGCGTTTATTTGGAATGAAGACTGAATCAATAATGTGAAAAATACTAAAGGAGAAGAACGAGTATACTCAGGCTTGGTCCATAAGAAGAAGAAGAAAATTCAGAAGATTTAAGAAGTTAAGAAGATTCAGTTTGGCCTAGAGTAAAACGGCCCAATTGCAAAATATATGAAAACCCTTGAGGGCGATCGACTCCATTTGCCAAGCTGAATCGATAGAGGGGTCACAAGCGGGGTTTTGGCGACATCGCCTTTTTGCCCATGTGATGAGTCATGTGCTGGCCTGGAGAATTTAAGGTCAAACGAGTTTGTCCTAGGCCTAACTGGATTGGCCTTGAGAATTTCAGATCAAACGAGTTTGCTCTAGGCAAAGCTAGTTTTGCCTGTTCCACTCAGGCCAAACCAGTTGGGCCTAGGCTAAACTAGTTTGGCCTAAAATTGGGTTTGTCCTGTAACAATGTAACATATACACGTGAAGACAAATGTTCTCTTAAAAATAGCCAGAATTCGAATTGTGAGTTTCCAGAACAAAAATTGGCAGTTTTCTGGAGAGTTCTCCGTGATTAGAACTCTTTATAGAACAGATGATAGAGAGAAATGCCAGAATATCTTTTCAGGAACTTTTTATTAGCATGGGTTAGTTGCATAAGTCTGAATTTTTTTTTTTTTTTTTTTTTTTTTTTTTTTTTTTTTTTTTTATAATAACCAAAATTTTTTTGAATCATTAGAATGTTTAGACCCAACATTCTACCAAACAACCCCCCTCCCCCCAGAACAATAAATATTCACTCATACTGTAGTCAATACTATATTAGGTAAATAAAATAGGGATTAGTTTAATAAAAGTAACTTAGCACTATCAGCTAATCGATGAGCAGAGAACAAAATAATATTGTCCTTTTATTTTTTTCCCCCAAATGTTTCGCTTTCGGAGATACACTCGGGTGAAGTTGCAAAAGATCGTGTGTGTTATGACGTCTCAACATGGGCTCCTATTTAAAACTTATTTTGCGCCTATATATCGCATGTCTGGAATTATGAAACCTATACAGTTAGAAACCAAAAGGACCCTTGTTTGTCGTTCACGGAATATACTTTCATTTGCAACACAACCAAATGCATACACCCTCGCAACTGCTCCAATATTCATGTCATTTTTTGTGAATAAAAATGGCTGTTCTCCATGTAGACAAGTAAGTGACCTTATTCTAGAAAAAAAAAATTAAAAAATTAAAAAATCTAAAAATGTTTGCAAGGATCTCTTTTTTACTCTCCTAGATCCGACAACGTACTAAAGCTGCAAAGCCAGTGTTGCCAGATCGAGGTAAAAAAGCCGTATCCTCCCTATTTAAATCAATGTAAAACATACGGCTTTTTCACCCCAACCTGGCAACACTGTGCAAAGCTGAACACTGAGCATTTCACATTGCTCATCCGAGTAGGGGGGGGGGGGGGGGGGGCAATAGAGAAGAACAGGACCACTCTCTGGCCTCTGCAGTCTACAGTCTGCAGACTTGGGAGAGTTGAATTTTATTTGATTTGACAGCTCGGGTCAGTGCTGCCAAATTTGATGCGAAACATACACATTTCCCATAAGACTTAATATGTAAAATCGTATATTTTTTTTTTTTGCTAAATTTGGCAGCATTGGATCGGGTGCAATAAACATTTCCTTTTCACGCGGCGGGTACCCCCTTCTCACCCCGCTCTTTTAACAACTCATACTTTCAAAGGCGAGACGCAAATTTAAATTTAAAACCCATCCTACTGAGTACAGACTATCCACCATCAAACCATCAACCGATCCACCTATATCTACCTATGAACCATGCACCAACAACAGAACCACGCGGCGCCTGCACCTGAGTGACCTGAGACCGTGTGGACGTGATTAGGAGTTAATTTGTTTGAATCACGGAGATGGAATTTAACTAATTAACGAAATTTGATGGTTTTATGCAGAAAAGAACCGACTACCGATAAGAAGTAAACGACAGTTGGTCCCTTACTTTTACTCTGAAAGAAATAATCTTTTGCCTGGAAAAAAAGATTGGTAGAGGCAGTGATGGGCAAATAACCGAATAACGAATAATCACGAATAATTAACTAAAATTATTCGCATTATTCTCATGTTATTCCTATTAGTAAATCAAAGTTTTAACACTACCAGTCCTTCATCTTATGACAGATGAATATGTTGGTAGTGTCAAAACTTCGATTTACTAATAGGAATAACATAAAATAATGCGAATAATTTTAGTCAATTATTCGTGGTTATTCGTTATTCGGTTATTTGCCCATCACTGTAGAGGTTACCATCTGCATGTAGCTGATTTTGGAGTCAGCTATGAAGCATGGAAAATTCTATCAGTATTTTTTTCCGTGATGCAAAGAGCCATCCAATTCTTCCAATACTTTATGTTCAAAGAAATTTCTTCTAAAATTTTACTGACCTTAAACATAAGACGTAAAAAAAAATTTAAAACTTCCAGAATGAATGATGTATAAAAAATTGTAGAAGTCCAAAGTCAAAATAGGTCCTCATCATTTTTCATCCAAAAAGTCATTTTCATTCGATCATTTGGTCGAGAGATCCAAATTACAAAATTTTCAATTAATTTAATTTCAATTAATTAATTTATTCGTTACTTCAAAAGAAATGCAGAATCCAATGAATGGACCAAAAAGAATTGGCCTTAAAATTACTTTGGACATTAAGTATTGGACAGACTGTCCCATACTAAAACCATCCACACAGTTAATTTAGTATTCTTGAAGAAGAGCATCGAGTTTGCTCCTTCGGAAAAATCTGAGCAAAACATTTACTCCGTATTTTTTTTTTTTTTTTCTTCGGAGGGTGCACACGACGCACCCTTTGATCCAGCAGCGCAACGAAAGTTTCTTCATCTCTCTCTTTTCTCCATTAAAAAACGTATGTTAGACAAGGATGGACAAGGGGATAAGACCCCCTCTTTCTGTCCTTTTCCTACTTATACACTCAAATGGGAAATGAGAAAGATGGAAGAGATCCTGGTTGCGCCTGCAGTGCTATGATGTTTTACAGATCATACTTCCAGAAACAGCTTTAAAGATAGAGTGTTTTGTAAACTATGTAACAGTAAAATGTAATAGATGAATCGAAGGTAAAAACAAAAAGAAATATTGCATTCCAATTAAACTTAATAACTTTTTTTGGCTGGAGGAAAATATTTGCTTGAAGAGAGAAAATATGATTGATGACACTCAAAGTTCACCATATAATATGTATAGCAACATATTTTCAGAAGCCGAATTCAGTTGGAAAACCATCAACCGATGTCTCCAAACTGCATCGCTGATGATGACCATTGACCATCAGTTACGAGGGTTCTCGTAAAAAAGAGGGGTATGCGAAAACATAAAGCACGTGATTTTTGCTTGCAAATTCGCAATCAAAGCTTTTTGTTCAATCCCCTGATTCCTGGACTGATGTAATCTAAAATGGTATTTTCTCCGTCTTGGTATGGTTCCAATAAGTTTTTGAAATTTGTTGGTACCTGGCGAGCACCGTTTATCATACTTTGTTCGCACTCTCCACTAAATTCGATCATTTACCCAACATTTTATCGTACAGTTTCAAGCCCTGGACAGGAAACATTTTCGTGACGGAAAAGTGGACAATAAAAGTTAAAAATAATTACAAGTCGATTTAAAAAAAATCAGTCAGAGGCGATCATGAATGGCAATGCACTGATTTCACTTCCGTACAAACCTATAAAAAAAGATTGATTCTTATGGGGTTCAAATTAACCTCCAAATAATCGATACTTTACCATGGGTTTTATCGGGAAAAAAACGATAATCGATTGTTCACGTGCCATCACTGTCTCAATGTATCAGATTTCTTATTACCTCCGATACAAAAACGGCTTTAAATTAAGGTACTTTAAAAGGAAGTAAGGACTGACTGTGAGTCAACGTGCAATGAGACCATAGCAGGGCGAAAGGGGGCCAATGAGGAAGACTTAAACAAGAACAAAAAAAGGGTCGAAGCGAAGGAATTGAAGTAAATTTTGAGCAGCGGAGTAATTAGTGTCAAAAACACCGAGAGTGCTATCTTTTAAACTGGCGAGCTTTTAAGAAACGAAACGAGACCGCGGGTCCGTGAGTTCGCGGTCGCGCACAGTGGAACGAATGGAATGGAATTTCCCGAACATAGTTTGACAAATAAGAATCAAGTTGATTAAGAAACTTTAACCCTTTCATGCGCGCATTATGGGATCCAAGTTTTTTTGAGATTTTTTTAGACCGTTCAAAAGAGGACAATTTATTTTCTAAGAACTTTGATGAGTCACTAAATTTGTTGCAAAATTTTCATTTAAATTCCATTGAATCCAATGTTACATAGAATGGTACACATGTGTGTCACTTCCTGTGAAAGGGTTACAACAACGGGATGATATGAATACGTGTGAAATCGGTCAGTTGAGCATTTAAACCCTTGTGCACACACACACACACACACACAAAAATAAAACAAAAAAAATTATATTTAAAAAATATTTTTGAATTTTATGACGTAAGACGTTCTTTTAAACTAAACTTAATTCTGTTTAAAGTAAAAATAATAGTTTTAATTTAAAAATAACTGTATTTAAATTGAAAATAATTTATTTTAAATTCAAAAATTCGGTATTTCGATCGAACGAAGATTTTTTTTTTTTTTTTTTTTTTTTTAATTTAACAAAAGCTAAGTATTTTCAATTTTAAAAGACGTCTTTTTGTCATATAATTCAAAAACATTTCATTTTAAGTCAAGAATATTTTTTTTTCTGTGTGCTTAAGGTAGTTTACACTTACTGAGTTACTGATAACCAAAGGGAATGGTTTTTTACCCAACTTAAAATGCTAATGGCTTATTTTTTTACATTTTTAAATCTTAAAAACCCGTCTTGTTTAGTATTCTTTGAGAAATAATACATGTTCTTTTTTTTTTTTTAGTTTTTCAACGTTTGGCAAGGAAATTTCCAAAATGGGTCTGTTGCAAAACTTTTGCCCAACGATTAAAAGAATTTCATAGAATGTAAAATCGGCTGAAAAGTCCATTGTGGCATCAGAAAGTCGTAAATGCAATAATAAACTCACAAGAGGCGTTAATGAAATCCAAGTGGGGGAAAATCGAGCAATTTGAACGTATGCCCACGAACATCAAGGATAGCCAACCTCACAATATCGATCACAACCAATCACAACGTAAACAACACATAACCTCTACCTCCAG
This sequence comes from Trialeurodes vaporariorum, assembly GCA_011764245.1. NCBI lineage: Eukaryota > Metazoa > Arthropoda > Insecta > Hemiptera > Aleyrodidae > Trialeurodes > Trialeurodes vaporariorum. The sequence continues at coordinate 40,596,929 of VMOF01000001.1, forward strand.
TGAGGTTGTTAAAGTTCCCCTGGATGTTCGTGGAGCATGCATACGAATTGCTCGATATTTCTCCGCCATCTTGGATTTCATTAAACGCTTCTAGTTATTATTGCATTTTATTTCTGATGCCACGAATAGACTTTTTAGGTGATTTTACATTAGATTAAACACTCTTAATCGTTGTAGCAAAAGTTTGCAACAGACCCATTGTACTAATTTTAAATATTCCAAAAAAAAGTGGTATCAAGTGTTCCTTTGATTTCCTTGAATTTTGAAAATATTATAGTTACGATAATCCCCCTCAAAATACATAATCTGAAATGACGTAAAATAAGCTATACATTTACGCTCACAAAAAGAACAATGTTTGTTCATCCAAATTGGTTGAAACTATACATTTGGTGTCCAAAGAGAAACAAACTTTAACCAAATTTACTTTCTTTCTATACGGGGAAATTTGATGAAAATTTCCGTTTTTTTGCGGAAAATGTCCTTTTAACCCTAATCGAGTAATACATGGAAGGTTGAAGTAATTTTTAGAAATTTCAGCTTTTTATATTGAAAATTGGCCTGGGGTGGGGCTGAGTGCTGCCATTTTGCATATAATTAATGAAGTTTTTTAATTCACCGATGACTCCACCGGTTGAGAAAAGATTACACAGTTCTATTCAGTGTATGCCTAGAATGCACGAAAATACTCACATCTGTAATCTTTTCTCAATCGGTGCGATCGCTGTTATATTATTAAAAAATATCTGCAAGTTTTTTAAAGTCATCGACAACTCCTCTGGTTGAAAAAAGATTACAGATGTGAGTATGTTCGTGCATTACAGGCATACACTGAATAGAACTGTGTAATCTTTTCTCAACCGGTGGAATCATCGGTGAATTGAAAAATGCCATTATTTATACGCAAAACGGCAGAGCTGCCGGAGGTAAACAAAGGGTTAAAATGTGTGAAATGGCATGGTTTCTGAGAGAAAATACCAGCACTAAAAATGTTACAAAAGTAAGTAAAACAAGATTTTTTTTTGCCGGAAAATCCAGGATTCTATCCAGTGTGCGGCGGTGGGTCAAAAGACGGAGGAGCTCGAATTACCTAAGTGGAGTGCACTCTGCACTTTGCTCTCTTCTGCCGCGCATGCGCGGCAGTGCGCGGACCGCTCGCGATTGCAGTTTGCGTCGGACGCGCGACGACCAATTCTTTATCGCTTATTCCTTAATCGAGTCGCCATCGCTACGGTTTTGAAGAAAAGGAACATTGTAATATAATTTTCGTAATACATCTTCCAAGACTTTTGTTCATGCGCTAAAACGACCGGTGACACAGTGGCGCGAAAAAATGTCGAGTCTTGGATTATATGATACAACAGTTGGGCAAATGGGGTGATAATCGATTAAAAGATTAAATCGCTAATCGTCATTTCTTTGAATGGTAATATACTATTTTATTAGAACTAGAGTTTGTATGGAACCAAGTGTTCTCGGACGGCAATTGATACGATGTATCGCTCCAATGGCGGCGCCCATGGTTTTACTTGTCTGAAGTTTCTACAAAAAGGGACTCTAGATTCTAGGGTAGGTTCGGTTGCTTCACCACGCAATATCTACGAAGCATGGCAGAATGAACTTTGATACAGTAGTTAAACGCTCAAAGTATCTCATGATAATCCAGAATTTTTTTTGGAATTCCTGGTCCAAAATTTTTTCAATCAACCTTGCTTTTGCCGTCTTTAAACATTTAATTTTGGGAAAAAGAACAAAGATTTAAAAAACGTTGGTTCGTGGTTTAAAAATATCAAATCAAAAGTTCGAAAACGGGGCCCGGACGT